>ONZH01021025.1:0-117500 GCA_900303285.1 Rhinella marina
TACATTCTCGCCCCTTGCATAGTATGGATTAAGGACTCCTTTTTTAATGCAATAGAGGTAATGATTAGTAAATTGGTCTGGGGATGGAAGAGTGTGCGTATTAAGCAGAGGTATTTATGGACCTCAGAAGAAAAGGTGGTCTATCTTTGTCTTTTTTAAAGAGGCTCTGTCACCAGGATCAACACTATTAAACCAGACATACTGCCTGGTAGAGCTCATCATGCTGATTAAAACGATATCTTTCATTTGTCTGTATGATAAATAGCTGCAGAGATATCCGTTTTTTTTAATCATATGCAAATGAGCAATTGGAGCACTCAAAGGTGGGGCTGAATATTCTGAGCACTGCTCTGTAACACCCCTTGTGCTCTGTACACGCCCCCTCCCATTGACTGACAGGGCTAGACAGCAGGCTGAGGGTAGAGCTGTGTCCAGGAGCTGTGTGCTAGCAAGTAAATATCACATACACTACAGCTTCACCACACTGAGATCTGCTCATAAAGCTCATCTACATATTACTGCTGAATTCACAGGCACAATATATGATTATGCAGACACTAGTGATATATGTTAGCTGATAAGCCTAGAAAAGACAAGCAGCTTTATGTGGTAATGCTATAGCTTGGTGGTTAAGTGTTTTTTTTGTATGCAGAGATCCCAGATTTGAACCTTGGAAGTAACATCAATTTTTTTCTTCGACATTTATCCCATAACAAAAGTCTATGGTGTCTGTGAATAAACCAGTAATAGATTTTAGCAACAAAAAAAAATAAAAAAAATCTTTCAATATAGTAAGACCTTATTATTATATATTATATAAATAAAATGGTTTTAAATAAAAAAAAAAATAACAGAAAATGTATACCTCTTCTGGGATTTGAACCTAGCATCTCTAGATGCAGGGCAGACCCCTATACCACTAAGCTATAGTATCAACTAGAAATTCATTGTATTTTTATGCTTATAAGGCAACACACATTACTGGTGTCTGTATAATCATATATTTTGACTGTGAATAAAGTAGTAATATGTTTATTAGCTTTCTGAGCAGATCTCAGTGTAGTGAAGCTATAGTGTATGTGATATTTACTTGCTAGCACACAGCTCCTGGACAAAGCTCTGCCCTAAGCTTGCTGTCTAGCCCTGTCAATCAATGGGAGGGGGCGTGCTCAGAATATTCAGCCCCACCTCTGAGTGCTCCAATTGCTCATTTGCATAAGAATACAAATGCTGATATCTCTACAGCTACTTATCATATAGACAAAAGAAAGGTACAGTTTTAATCAACATGATGAGTTCTAGCAGCCAGTATGTCTGTTTTTTAATAGGATTGATCCTGGTGACAGAGCCGCTTTAAAGGATACTTTGTCACATGTTAACTTCAATGGATAATAACAGACTAAAGTAGGCTTTATCAGGGATTTGGTGATTAACATGGAAGGGACATATGAGAATATTTTTCAAACGCTAGATGCAGGTGCTCTTCATTGTGGAACCTATAAAAAATCTACAATTTGTGATATGTTGCAGCGGTTATGGAAATTGATAAGAGTTTGCATTGGCCTTAAACACTCTTTTTTAATTTTACTCCACTTTGGTATAATAGACACTTAGTAGAGGTCTTAAAGATTAAGGATCGATAGGGGTATTTATTTGGTGGTACACCTTTTTCGTGAAGGGAAAATTAAGACGATGGATATTGGGGTAGAAGGGAGCACTGATACAATGCATAAGTTTCATTATCATCAATTAGTACATGCTTATAAAAGTACCAAGGATCACTCTGTATTTGTTGTGAAGTCACATAAAGTTCTTCAGTCATAAGTGGGAAAATTAGGGGAGCACGTTTCACTGTCAGAAATTTATAAAATCATTATGAAAGTAATCGCTGAGATAGTAACATAGTAACATAGTTTGTAAGGCCGAAAAAAGACATCTGTCCATCCAGTTCAGCCTGTTTTCCTACAAGTTGATCCAGGGGAAGGCAAAAAACCCTGTGAGGTAGAAGCCAATTTTCCTCACTTTAGGGGGAAAAATTCCTTCTCGACTCCAGTCAGGCAATCAGAATAACTCCCTGGATCAACGACCCCTCTCTAGTAACTATAACCTGTAATATTATTACCCTCCAGAAATACATCCAGGCCCTTCTTGAACTCTCTTAGTGAACTTACCATCACCACCTCCTCAGGCAGAGAGTTCCATAGTCTCACTGCTCTTACCGTAAAGAATCCTCTTCTATGTTTATGTACAAACCTTCTTTCCTCCAGACGAAGAGGATGTCCCCTCGTCATGGTTACTGTCCTCGGGATAAATAGATGATGGGAGAGATCTCTGTACTGACCTCTGATATATTTATACATAGTTATTAGATCTCCCCTCAGTCGTCTTTTTTCTAAAGTGAATAAGCCTAATTTTGATAATCTTTCTGGGTACTGTAGTCCACCCATTCCAGTTATTACTTTAGTTGCCCTCCTCTGAAACCCTCTCCAGCTCTGCTATGTCTGCCTTGTTCACAGGAGCCCAGAACTGTACACAGTACTCCATATGTGGTCTGACTAGTGATTTGTAAAGTGGCAGGACTATGTTCTCATCACGGGCATCTATGCCTCTTTTGATGCAACCCATTATCTTATTGGCCTTGGCAGCAGCTGTCTGACACTGGTTTCTGCAGCTTAGTTTGCTGTTCACTAAAATTCCTAGGTCCTTTTCCATGTCAGAGTTACCCAATGCTTTACCATTTAGTATGTACTGGTGACTTGCATTATTCCTTCCCATATGCATAACCTTACATTTGTCAGTGTTAAACCTCATCTGCCACTTTTCTGCCCAAGCCTCCAGTCTATCCAGATCCTGCTGTAGCAGTGCACTGTCCTCTTCTGTGTTAAATAAATAGATAAATAGATTTAAAAGCTAAGGGGATTGGAATAGAGATCTGGGAAATATAAGTGGGATGCAATCGGGACAAATTTACAGAAACGCAAAGATAGTCTCCATCTGTAGACAACACCGATTGATTCAAGTTTAATATTTTTGCATAGGTTATGTTATACACCGAAGTTTCTATATAGAATAGGATGCGTTGAAAATTCCAAATGTCATAAATATTTTTTGATGGAAGCAGATTTCTTACACTTAATATGGAATTTTCCGGTAGTCTAAAGATATTGGCAACAGGTCTTCAGAGTTCGCAGTAATTGGAGATGTTGATAAATGCCCTAAAATAGGTCATAAGTGTAAGTGCTTGCTACGTGTATTGTCACAAAAGCTTGGGAAGGCTTGTTGGATATAGTAAATAATTATGAAAAGCTATATTACAAGAGTATGGGTAGAGTACGAACTTGAGAAAAGGTTTAGATACCCTGGATAGGAAATAAAGATTAATTTGTTAGATATCACAAATGAAATGTTTCAAATTTGAATAGATATATTTTTGTAATCATGATGGAAAATAATAAAGATATTTGTAATAAAAAAAGCTTCATTTATAGTTTTATGGGCAAAGATTCAGTAACACTTGCAATGATGCAATGATGCATTGTTGTTTCTGACTTCAGTTTACTTCAGTAACATAGTTTATAAAGCTGAAAAAAGACATCTGTCCATGCCTGTTATTCTGCAAGTTGATCCAGAGGAAGGCAAAAAACCTCTGTGAGGTAGAAGCCAATTTTCCCCACTTTAGAGGAAAACAATTCCTTCCCAACTCCAATCAGGCAATCAGAATAACTCCCTGGATCGACAACCCCTCTCTAGTAACTATAACCTGTAATATTGTTACCCTCCAGAAATACATCCAGGACCCTCTTGAACTCTTTTAGTTAACTTACCATCACCATCTCCTCGGGCACAGAGTTTCATAGTCTCACTGCTCTTATCGTAAAGAATCCTCTTCTATGTTTGCGTAGAAACCTTCTTTCCTCCAGACGCAGAGGATGTCCCCTCGTCACCGTCCTGGGGATAAATAGATGATGGGAGAGGTCTCTGTACTGACCCCTGATATATTTATACATAGTTATTAGATCTCCCCTCAGTTGTCTTTTTTTTAAGTGAATAACCCTAATTCTGATAATCTTTCTGAGTACTGTAGTCCACCCATTCCACTTATTACTTTAGTTGCCTTCCTCTGAACCCTCTCCAGCTCTGTTATGTCTGCCTTGTTCACAGGAGCCCAGAACTGTACACAATACTCCATGTGTGGTCTGACTAGTGATTTGTAAAGTGGCAGGACTATGTTCTCATCACGTGTATCTATGCCTCTTTTGATGCAACTCATTATCAGCAGCAGCTGCCTGACACTGGTTCCTACAGCTTAGTTTGCTGTTCACTAAAATTCCTAGGTCCTTTTCCATGTCAGTGTTACCCAGTGTTTTACCATTTAGTATATACTGGTGACTTGCATTATTCCTTCCTATGTGCATAACCGTACATTTGTCAGTGTTAAACCTCATCTGCCACTTCTCTGCCCAAGCCTCCACTCTATCTGTAGCAGTATACTGTCCTCTTCTGTGTTAATTACTTTACACAGTTTAGTGTCATCTGCAAAAATTGATATTCTACTGTGCAAGTTTCTACAAGATCACTAATAAGTTTATTGCAGAGAATAGGGCCCTATACTGACCCCTGTGGTACCCATCTAGTAACAGTGACCCAATCTGAGTGTATACCGTTAATAACCACTCTCTGTTTTCTATGAATGAGCCAGTTACTTACCCACATACACACATTTTCCCCCAGTCCAAGCATTCTCACTTTATATACTAATGCTTTGGAGAAGTCCAGATATACGACATCCATTGATTCGCTGCGGTCAAGTCTAGAACTTATCTCCTCATAGAAACGGATTAAATGGGAGCCATATTATCAGTGATTGATACCACTGCCTGTGTAAGTGTGTAAACACAGATAGTTGTCAGTCACCAACAGGTTAACGGAATCTTTTCCCATAAAGCTACAGTACAGACCAAAAGTTTGGACACACCTTCTCATTCAAAGAGTTTTCTGTATTTTCATGACTATGAAAATTGTAGATTCACACTGAAGGCATCAAAACTATGAATTAACACATGTGTAATTATATACTTAACAAAAAAGTGTAAAACAACTGAAAATATGTTTTATATTCTAGGTCCTTCAAAGTAGCCACCTTTTGCTTTGATTACTGCTTTGCACACTCTTGGCATTCTCTTGATGAGCTTCAAGAGGTAGTCACCTGAAATGGTATTCCAACAGTCTTAAAGGAGTTCCCAGAGATGCTTGGCACTTGTTGGCCCTTTTGCCTTCACTCTGTGGTCCAGCTCACCCCAAACCATCTCGATAGGGTTCAGGTCTGGTGACTGTGGAGGCCAGGTCATCTGGCATAGCACTCCATCACTCTCCTTCTTGGTCAAATAGCCCTTACACAGCCTGGAGGTGTGTTTGGGGTCATTGTCCTGTTGATAAATAAATGATGATCCAACTAAATGCAAACCGGATGGAAGAGCATGCCGCTGCAAGATGCTGTGGTAGCCATGCTGGTTCAGTATGCCTTTAATTTTGAATAAATCCCCAACAGTGTCACCAGCAAAGCACCCCCACACCATCACACCTCCTCCTCCATGCTTCACGGTGGGAACCAGCAGAGGTGAGTCTTGGTCTTCCTTTCCTGGGGTGGTCCTCATGTGAGCCAGTTTCTTTGTAGCGCTTGATGGTTTTTGCGACTGCACTTGGGGACACTTTCAAAGTTTTCCCAATTTTTCGGACTGTCTGACCTTCATTTCTTAAAGTAATGATGGCCACTCTTTTTTCTTTACTTAGCTGCTTTTTTGTTGCCGTAATACAAATTCTAACAGTCTATTCAGTAGGACTATCAGCTTTGTATCCACCTGACTTCTGCCCAACACAACTCATGGTCCCAACCCCATTTATTTTTTTTAAATAAATCTCTTTTTATTAGTTTTAATTTTTAAAGGCATATAACAACACTTGACATATGTCTTACAAGATATACAGTACAGCACATAAAGGCTTACACAGCTTCAAATATGTTTGAGATGGCCTGGGAGGGTAGAGAAGCCCCCCTGACCACCCCTACTAATGAAGGAACATTGACAAACCAAAAGCAAACAGCGTAATAACTTAGGTAGAAGAGAAATATTCTACTAAACAGAGATCAAATGCAGGCCAAAAAAAAAATGACCATGAAAGTGCAATCAGTCCATAAACCTACAATGTCCATGCCAGGAACCTGGAACGCGTGGGGAACACCTTTATATTTAATAAAAACTCGTATCAGGCATCAGATAGAAAAGGCTGGAGGTCCCCACTCATAGAGAGATCTGGCCATGGCGACCAGACTTTCCAAAACTTTGCAAGTGATTTCGAAGAAAGGGAACTCAATTCCTCCAAATGCCACCTGACCCACCTTGTGAATCCACTGCAAAACTGGCGGAGCAGATTCCTGCTTCCAGTACAATGGCACCATTGCCTTAGCAATCAGGACTAGTTGAACCCATAAGGCAAAGTTGAAATGGGAAGAACCTGAGTTCAAAAACAAAATCTTGGTGGAGAGCTTAGGGGAACCTGGGCAAACTTTGCATATGATTCTGCCTATTGACTCCCAGTATCTTTTAATGAGTCTGCATTCCCACCAAATATGAGTGTATGTCCCTATGCCGGATAAACATCTCCAACACTCGGGCGGTACTGAAGGGTACATTGCGTGAAGTGCTATGGGCGTTTTATACCAACGGCTCACCAACTTGTATGAGGTTTCCTGAAGTGTAATGCACTTAGAGGGACCACAGCATCTAGAGTAAATATTACCAATTTCTTCTGTAGTGAACGTAATTCCCAGTTCCTTTTCCCACGCCCCTATGTAAGACAACTGTACCTCCGCGGAGGGAAGTAGGAGAGCCAGGTATATTTTTGAAATCAGTTTTTGAGCTGGAGAGCATTGCACTGCTAGTTTTTCATACCCCGTTAAGTGTCTACAAAAATTACCCTTGTCTGGAACAGCATTAAAGCTAGACTTCAAATGAGAGTAAGTGAGGACGTCCAATCCTGAGCAATGTGTCTTAGTGCGCAAGGAAGTTAGCGCTGGACATCCCCCATAGAATGCGTGTTGAGTAAACGCTGTAGTGATGTCCATGTCCCTGAAAAAGGGGAAGCACGTCCTAACAGGTCTCCCAACCTCATGACAGGTGATGGATAGGACCAAAGATCTGCATTTTCTGAGAGGGAATGCCAAGCTAAGAGTGGTGCTTTCGTTAAAGTAGAGACAGTAGCGGGTATACGGTTGCCCATTTTTACCCAAATTAACGCCTGAGTAAGGGAGAAACCTGCCACCTCCTCTTCAACACGAACATACAATTTGCTTCTTGGTTGTTTGTACCAGTCTATGACCCTCGAGACCTGAATTGCAGCATATAATTTCTCCAGGTCGGGAAAGCCCACTCCTCCTTTCATCTTTGGTTTGATTAAAGTGGCATAGGCAACCCTACACATACTGTTTTTCCATACATACTTCAGGAATAGGCTGTGGAACGTGGTATAAATATGGGTAGGACTTGCAGCATATATAGAATTTTCGGGACTATCAGCATTTTCAGGAGATTCACTCTCCCTAGCCATGATATATAGGGGATTTTCCAGGATTTCATTATATCCTCAATAGATTTAAGCAGGGGCACATAGTTGTGTAAGTACCAATCCTTAGAGGAAGGAGACAGCTGTATCCCTAAATAAGGAATGGAAGAGGACGCCCACGTGAAGGATGAGCGATCCTTGGCCCTATCTACCACCCTAGCTGGACACGTGATGTTTATAGCATTCGATTTAGTAGGATTTATTTTAAAATTGGAGAGGCGATGAAAGTGTTCAAAAGTGTCTGATAGAGCAGGGAAGGACAATTTGGGATTAGACGTGAGAATGAGAAGATCGTCCACAAATGCCGCCGTCAAGTGTTCTTTGCCTCCTATTTTGATGCCTCTGACATTGGGCAGCTGTCGTATGTGTTGAATTAGGGTTTCCATCGTAAGAACAAACAGTGGAGATAAGGGGCAACCCTGTCTCGTCCCATTGTGAATCAAAAAGTTGGCGGACATACAACCGTTTACTCTGATATAGGCAGAGGGGTTCTTGTACAATGCCAGGATAGCCCTAATACAATCCATAGGAAGCCCAAATTTGATTAGTGTCCTTTCCATGTACAACCAATCTATCCTATCAAAGGCCTTCTCCGCGTCAGTAGAGAGTAAGGCTAAGGGAATCTGCTTGGTTTTAGCATACTGGATGAGGTGTAAAACTCTCAGGGTGTTATCCTTCCCTTCTCTCCCTTTAACAAAACCTACTTGTTCTGGATCAATCGAGGTAGGAGGGATTGTAACCTGTTTGCTAACAGCTTGGCATATAATTTGATATCCGTGTTCAGTAGGGAAATGGGTCTATAGCTACCACAAAGACCCGGATCTTTACCCTCTTTAGGTAAAACTACAATGTGGGCCATAAGGGACTGAGGAGGAAAATCACAACTGCTAGCAGCCAAGGTAAAGGCCTGCAGCAAGTGAGGAAGTAAGACCTGTGAGAAGGCTCTATAGTAGCTAATTGGGAGGCCATCAGGACCTGGGCTTTTGTTTAGGGGAGATTCTTTCAGAACCTTTTGTATAGTAACTCCATTATTGTAAAAGGAGCATTCAGTGCCTCGACGTGTGTTTGGGAAAGTGTGGGCAAATTCAACGAATCTAAAAAAGTGTCTATTTGGGTAGTTCTATGTCCCTCCCCTTCAATCTCCCCTTCCCTTAGATTGTATAGGGTGGAATAGAATTTTTCAAATTGAGTAACTATGTCTTTTGTGTTTGTGAATGTCTTCCCTGAAGCGTCTCTGATTTCTTTAATAAATAATTGGTCCCTCCTCTTTTTTTGCCATAAGGGCCATCAGACGGGACCCCTTATTGCCATGGATATATATCTTATGTTTCGAGTACAGGGACCCCCTGGATGCCTTGATGTTAAGTATTTGATTAAGTTTCTCTCTCACAGAGGTTAGTTCCGCTAAGGACTGAACTGCCAGTGATTGTTTATGTACCCGCTCAAGTCTCGCTATATTAACCAATAAATCATCCATCTCTTGCCTCCTTTGCTTTTTCACAAATGAGCATAGTGAAATTAGTTCACCCCTAATAACAGATTTGTGGGCCTCCCAGCGAACTGTGGAGGAAACCAGAGACGTCGCATTTTCACAGAAGTAGCGTTGAATTGCCGTCTCAATTTTTTGTTTGTGAGAGGGGTTACGTAGGATAGAATCATTAAATCTCCATGAGGATTTTCTAAGTGGGAGGGACTCAATCGTGATGGACATAGAGACTGGTGCATGATCTGATATGCCAATGCTCCCTATGGTAGCTCCTTTGAGTAAATGTACAGTAAATGGGGATCAGAAAGGAAAAGGTAGTCAATCCTCTGATACGAGTTATGGACTTCTGAATGGAAAGTATAATCCTTCCCTGAAGGAAACAATTGTCTCCATACGTCCCTGACTGCTAAAGTTGTGAGCTTACGTTTCAATGCCCGCAACTTCTTTTGAGAGGAGTGGGCTTTACCCGAAGAGGAATCCAGCATAGGTTCCAAAGTTACATTCAGATCGCCTCCCACAATGCAAATTCCCTCTTTGAAAGTGTGCAAAGCCTCTAGAGTACTAATCAGCCATGGCCACAGCCGTACCTGATTAACGTTAGGTGCATAAAGACCAGCAATTGTAACTTTAGTGTTCCCTATAGTGCCCTTTAGAAATAGGTATCTGCCCTCTGGATCTGACATGGAGGTGAGCAAATCAAAGGGAAGAGCTTTCTTAAACGCAATGGTCACGCCCCTGGACCTAGACAGGTCAAAACAGGAATGAAACCACTGCGAGAAGGAAGACTGAGGTAAATTAGGTACTTTACCCTTCTTGAAGTGTGTTTCTTGTAATATAGCCACATCACAGTTCAAAGCTCTCAGGTGCTGTAAGATACGAGATCTTTTCTGAGGGGAGTTGAATCCCTGCACGTTCCAGGTGATCACATTTATACTTGCCATGGAAAAAGAAGTAAAAAAGAAAAATTACTAAACAGTGGGTATACAACAGGACAAGAAATTAGTGTTTGAAGGAACTACCCTGTAGGAAGTTAGAGAGAACCTTTGGGGGATGGACAGGGCCCTCACATGCTACACTCTTTCGGCAGAAATTACAATATGCCTACTATCTGTATAATAATCGTACAATACCCAGCTAATAAACATACTATAAGCTCGGCACTGTCAGCTCACATAACTATAAAGATTAGCAGCCTAAACTACTCTTACGCAACTAAGACTAACAAAATATCCTTCCTGAGGTAGGCCGGAAAACTCTTAGCTGGTATGGATCCTAACCGTATCAGTCATTCGTGGTGGAGGTACTCCGCCTGCCACCGCGTTGTTTCTGCGTCTTCCAAGGAGAGATTGATGGGAGCTTGGGAAGATCAGCAACATTCGTAATCTGGGCCCAGGAAGGGATCTCTTTTGGATCCATATCAATGGCTTCACAAAAAGGGAGAATGTCCTCAGGTCGCCTGACATATCTTGTGGTCTCTTGTATGGTACACACTAGTCCAAAGGGAAACAGCCAGCGATAAGGGTATCCTCTGGATCTCAGAACATCTGTGAGCGGTTTCATCTGTTGCCGCTTGTTGAGGGTAACTGGAGACAAATCCTGAAAGAAGGCAATGAAGGAGCCCTCAAATGATAGATCATTGGCATCCCTCGCTGCTCTTAAAATGGCATCCCTGTGTTGGTAGTTAAGGATTTTGCAAATAATGTCCCTGGGGGGATCTCCTTCTTTAGGTTTTGGCCTCAGTGCACGGTGAGCCCGCTCCACCACCAATGCCTCCGCCTGCTCTGGTGGCAGAAGCGAACGCAAAATGGAGTACGTGGTGTCCATGACCTCAGAAGTGGTGGGAGATTCTGGAACCCCTTTTATGCGAAGATTATTTCTCCTTCCTCTATTGTCTTGATCTTCCACGTATGATAGGATATTGTTCAAATGGATCTGGCACGACTGCAGGGCTTGTGAGGTAGCTACTCCATGGTTGATGAGCGATGCTTGATGCTCCTCCAGTTGCTCTACACGGCCTCCAATCTCTCTAATGTCTAGCTTAATAACAGAAAGTTCAGACATAACTGGCTGTAGTGTTGTCTCAATGATCTTTTGCAGAGTCTTGTGAGTAGTTTTGATCTGCATATCCATCTCGGCGGCCTCCTCAGTGTCGTGTATTTCTGAATCGGAACATTCCTTTCTAGGCGGTTGAGGGGCTATTGTTTGATGCTTTTGCACATTTGTAGAAGGAGATGCTGGTTTGTTAAGGTATTTCTGCATTTCATGTTGCACCTTGTGCGATTTCAGCGTGCTGGGAAAGTCCGGCTTCCCAATCTTCCCCATGATGGAATATACGTTGAATAAGGCGCAAGCTTGATGAGAAAAGGAACTCTAGCTGCAGTATTGTATGAAAAAACAGAGGGCCTGTTGTATCTGCCCCAGGGAGGTAGTTAGTGGCTCATCTGAACTTGCTAACAAGGTTTGTCAGCTTAAAAATTGGGCCTAAGACCCCAATAGCAGAAGTGTGGAGGTAGCTACACAAAAAGCACGCAGAGCTGTAGCCCGAATTGACCAGCTAAGGGTTTGCTGATATTATCTCTTGCTGGCCCCAGATGGCAAAAGAAACAGGAGCACCCAACTGGAGGCAGGAGTTAAGTGGCAGGGACAGACTGGAGGCAGGGGTTAACTGGTTGGCTGACGGGCCTGGATAGGGCTCCAAAATGAGAGGGCCCTAAGTCTTCCCCATTGCAGGGCCCACAATGTATTATCCCCGGTCTGCTGGGGAAGAAGAATTCCGCAGTGGTCGGCACTGCAATGAGGCGGCCCGACAAGATGACGGATGGGCCGCATGCCGCTCCTGTCTCCCTCGCTGCCGCACCGTCTGCTGCGCCCTGTAGAACCTCTGTAGGACCTCTCCTACCTGGTTCTTTTTTCACAACTCTGCAGGAGAGACTTGCTGGGGAATAGGGCCCACAAACACAGGGGGAGAAGTAGGTGCGATGCTGGCTCACCCAAAGTAGATTGCCGCGTGGTGGAACGGCAGGCCAAGATGGCGGACGTACCGCCCGTCTTCCAGGTCCCCTTGTCTCAGGCAATCCGCACAGTGGCCAGAAGTGAGTGAGTAACTTGTACAAGTCTTCCGCCAATATCGCAGGCTGTTTAAGCGGGATGGTATGTGGTATCGACAGCTGGGTGAGTCGAGCGGTGGCAAACGCTGGAGGCCCCGGCTTCACACTCGCACTGGGCCCCAATAAGTTATGTAGGATCGCCAGGTCCAGCCACTCAGGGCGCGACGGGTATCTATACCTGAGGTGGCAGGAAGATATATGGGGCCCAAATAGAGACTTTGTGTGCTCTTTTAGTAGCCAGATGGCTATAGATAAGGATTCTAGCAGCGGAGCTCTTTAGTCGTGTGTCTCTCCTCTGTCCCAACCCCATTTATAAGGCAAGAAATCCCACTTATTAAACCTGACAGGGCACACCTGTGAAGTGAAAACCATTTCAGGTAACTACCTCTTGAAGCTCATCAAGAGAATGCCAAGAGTGTGCAAAGCAGTAATCAAAGCAAAAGATGGCTACTTTGAAGAACCTAGAATATAAGACATATTTTCAGTTGTTTCACACTTTTTTGTTAAGTATATAATTCCACATGTGTTAATTCATAGTTTTGATGCCTTCAGTGTGAATCTACAATTTGCATAGTCATGAAAATAGAGAAAACTCTTTGAATGAGGTGTGTCCAAACTTTTGGTCTGTACTGTATACATCAATCGGTCACAGAACCCACCGTCTAAAACTTAGTCTTTATTGGTAAATGATAAAAATAGAAAAAATAATAAATGATGCCCTTGCATGGCAGGTACCTTTAGATGGTGTCAAGGGAGGAAGAGGCGGGAGGGGGAAGAAATCTGACCCCTATTCCTGACCCTATACTTTCCGCCTAATAACAGAATAAAACCTACAAAAAAGACTATGTGGTGCCCTAATAATAATACCACCAATCTATAGCAAATTACAAAAACTTTATTGATATAAAATACATAAAAGATGGAGGAATCCACAGTAGGGGGGGGGGGGTAGCAGGTAAAAACATGCAACCCCAGGTGTGGGGAACATGCACATGCACTAATAATGATACTGTAATGAAGGACATGCATAAATACCAGGGTATATATAAATACAGAATAACCTAACCACAACTACCAATAGTAAATACCACAAGTGACTAAATAGTCTACCATAAACAATGGTACAGGGCAGGAAATAAACAGTACATCAAACACCCAAGGTATACCAACATCAAAAAATTCATCATCACCAGTCCTTCAACTACATGACAGCCCCACACTCTCCCGACGCGTTTCGCCGGTATGGCTTCGTCAGGGGTGAAAAAAGCATCTGAGGGGTATGGAGGAGAAGGAGGGTATATATGACAAAAAATCAGGTGTAATGAATAACCGCCTAAATTACCGTTCAATCCTATGCCATGTGTCTCTAATAACAGAATAGTCACCCCCATAGGGGCGATCCCGTGTCAGGAGCTTCCTGAATACCCTTAAATGTCCCTGACACAGAGATAGACCCTAAAGACCGTTATTAAAGAGGATATTATAATCAAAAAATAATAAATAGGTTATCAACAATCAAATCAACAGGTACAAAAAAAAGGATTAAATGCACAAAATAACCAATTAGTACATATTGTAAAATGTAAGAATATAGAGACACAACAATTAGTAGGTCCCAAGGTAAAGCAGTCCCAATGCGTTTCGCCAGATTATACCTAATCCTGTGTCCCCGTCTAAAAGTGATAGATGGGGTGTCAGATAATATACCCTTAAAGTCTGGGTCCGTTTTGAGAAGGGACCAATATTTTGTTAGGATATCTCTAATTTGTGCCCCAGTGTAGAAGGTACCTATGTTCCTAATTTGGTCTTGGGTCTCCTGCTTATAAGATTGAAATAAAGCCGAGCGATCCCGAGATCTAGAATGATTCCAGGCTTCTTTTAGAGGTCTAACCGTATAACCCCTTAGTCTAAACCGTTCATATAGTGCTTTGGCCTCCATTTCAAAATTATCCTCTAAAGAACAATTCCTCCGTGTTCTTAGGAATTGTCCTTTTGGGATGTCCCTCTTAAAGGGAGTCTTTCATCTGATCTGAGCGTTATAGACCGCTCAGATCAGGCTCTAGAACCCCTTACACACGTTAGCACAGTACCTTTGGCTAAATAGTCCCACGCTGTATCATGCAGAATAACACTTTTAATCCACATGTCAATCAAGCATATATAATATTAATATGTATATATAACTATATATACAGTGCCTTGCGAAAGTATTCGGCCCCCTGGAACTTTTCAACCTTTTGCCACATTTCAGGCTTCAAACAAAAAGATATAACATTTTAAATTTTTGGTGAAGAATCAACAACAAGCGGGTCACAATTGTGAAGTGGAACGAAATTTATTGGATCATTTAAACTTTTTTTGTAATAATAAAACTGAAAAGTGGGGCGTGCAAAATTATTCGGCCCCCTCGCATTAATACTTTGTTGCGCCACCTTTTGCTGTGATTACAGCTGCAAGTCGCTTGCGGTATGTCTCTATCAGTTTTGCACATCTAGAGACTGAAATTCTTGCCCATTCTTCCTTGCAAAACAGCTCGAGCTCTTTGAGGTTGGATGGAGAGTGTTTGTGAACAGCAGTTTTCAGCTCTTTCCACATATTCTCAATTGGATTCAGGTCTGGACTTTGACTTGGCCATTCTAAGATCTGGATATGTTTATTTTTGAACCATTCCATTGTAGATTTTGTTTTATGTTTGGGATCATTGTCTTGTTGGAAGATAAATCTCCGTCGTAGTCTCAGGTCTTTTGCAGACTCCAACAGGTTTTCATCCAGAATGGTCCTGTATTTGGTTCCATCCATCTTCCCATCAATTTTAACGATCTTCCCTGTCCCTGCTGATGAAAAGCAGGCCCAAACCATGATGCTGCCACCACCATGTCTGACAGTGGGGATGGTGTGTTCAGGGTGATGAGCTGTGTTGCTTTTACGCCAAACATATCATTTTGCATTGTTTCCAAAAAGTTTGATTTTGGTTTAATCTGACCAGAGCACCTTCTTTCACATGTTTGGTGTCTCCCAGGTGGCTTGTGGCAAACTGTAAATGAGACTTTTTACGGATATCTTTGAGAAATGGCTTTCTTCTTGCCACTCTTCCATAAAGGCCAGATTTGTGAAGTGTTCGACTGATTGTTGTCCTATGGACAGACTCTCCCACCTCAGCTGTAGATCTCTGCAGTTCATCCAGAGTGATCATGGGCCTCTTGGCTGCATCTCTGATCAGTCTTCCTTCTCCTTGTTTGAGATGAAAGTTTAGAGGGACGGCCGGGTCTTGGTAGATTTGCAGTGGTCTGATACTCCTTCCATTTCAATATGATCGCTTGCACAGTGCTCCTTGGGATGTTTAACGCTTGGGAAATCTTTTGGTATCCAAATCCGGCTTTAAACTTCTCCACAACAGTATCATGGACCTGCCTGGTGTGTTCCTTGGTCTTCATGATGCTCTCTGTGCTTTAAACAGAACCCTGAGACTATCATAGAGCAGGTACATTTATACGGAGACTTGATTACACACAGGTGCATTCTATTTATCTTCATCAGTCATTTAGGACAACATTGGATCATTCAGAGATCCTCAATGAACTTCTGGAGTGAGTTTTCTGAACTGAAAGTAAATGGGCCGAATAATTTTGCACGCCCCACTTTTCAGTTTTAATATTACAAAAAAAGTTTAAATGATCCAATAAATTTCGTTCCACTTCACAATTGTGACCCACTTGTTGTTGATTCTTCACCAAAAATGTAAAATGTTATATCTATTTGTTTGAAGCCTGAAATGTGGCAAAAGGTTGAAAAGTTCCAGGGGGCCGAATACTTTCGCAAGGCACTGTATATAAATAAATAAAAAAATATTGGCAATGAAACAGTTAATATAAGTGCACTGCCAGTACAAACACACTGGCAGGGTAAAGGTTAATAGAAGTACACTGCCAGTATAAATAAACTGGCATTTAAAAGGTTAACATAAAGCGAAATTCACACGTGCTTGGAGCACGATCCGGGAATGTACTCCGTACTCCTCCTGACCTCAGGAGTGCACGGCGTCATTGGTCACTTCCTGAGGCCGCTGCTGTACAGTGATACCCTGTATACTAGTGTTTACAGTCTATCACTGTACAGCGGCGGCCTCAGGAAGCGCATGGTGTCATAGCAGCTACTGACACCGTGCGCTCCTGCCCTCAGAAGGAGCACAGTCCGGGATTTCATGGACCGTGCTCCACGCACATCTGAATTGAGCATAAGTCCGCTGCCAGTAAAAAATAAACTGGCAGTGAAAACATTATCATAAGTCCTCTGCCAGTCAAAATAAACTGCCAGCGAAAACGTTTTCATAAGTCCGTTGCCAGTCAAAATAAACTGCCAGCGAAAATATTTTCATAAATCCGCTGCCAGTAAAAAATAAACTGCCAGCGAAAACGTTTTCATAAATCCGCTGTCAGTAAAAAATAAACTGGCAGCGAAAACGTTATCATAAGTCCGTTGCCAGTCAAAATAAACTGCCAGCGAAAACGGTTTCATAAATCCGCTGTCAGTAAAAAATAAACTGGCAGCGAAAACGTTATCATAAGTCCGTTGCCAGTCAAAATAAACTGCCAGCGAAAACGGTTTCATAAGTCCGCTGCGAATTGATGGTTAATGTTCGGGTACTGCAATCTAAGATGTTTATGGATCCTGACATGTCGGTCTGAGGCAAAGATTTTGATGTTATAACCATGGGCTAGAAGACGATCCATAACAATAGAGAAGCCATATTTTTCCATAGCTACTGAGGATGAACATTGAGTGCGCTGTACTACTTTAAAGTCCACAATCTTGGTGGTTACTGTGTCCATCATTGTGTAAACACAATATTTTGTGCTGTGACCAGGGCTATCGCATTGCCCGTCACCTGCAATGCATAATGGTTTCACTTTAATTTCTTGTGCAATATTTTCTTGTTCTTTGGCCCATGCAAGGTCTAAAGCAGGAAACAGAAATAATGATTGGTATCTGTAATATGCAGTCTCTGAAATAATTAGTATTCCAAGTATGTCACAAAATTCTTTGATTTTCTGAAAATTCCCACTATTCCCACTCAAAATTACCACTATGCAAGATGGCTGCTGCTGTCAGTATGTTTCCAGCTGCGTATTTTCCAACTCTAGGTTGGCTTTCGAAAACTGTGAAGTGGTGTCCTTCATAGCATATTCCGGTAACCTTAACATACGAACCCTAATATTTTTTTTTAAAACTTTTAACCATGGAGTTACATTCTATACAGTACTGGCATTTTACTTTTAGTATTAAGTTGTCTAAACAAGACTCAAAGAGAATAATCTTCTTATCATTTACAATATCACTTTCATTTGAATAGTCAATCCTTACAGGTGGTAATTGATGGCACTCTGTAAAAAAGGAAGACGAGAAGAATTGTTCCGAACTGTCTAAGCTTCCTATGTCGGGAACATAACTCTGGTCCAGAGGATCACTGGTTTATTTCATGTCTTCACTCATTGTGATATCATAAGTTTGCAGCCCCGTATTATCCTTTTCATAGATGGGTGAAAGAGGTGCAATGCCTTCAAGTTGTTCTTGTTCATCAGCTGTGAAAAAAAACAAAGCTTAAATGTGGTCTTTTCTTTTGGGGAGAAGAAAAATCTGTTTTGCGTGATAAACTGTGGTGTTTTAAGGAGTTGACATTAACGGAGTTTCCTGGACTAAACCTCTTGGTACATCTGGAATTGACTCTTCTTCAGATCTTGCTGTTGGCATAATAAGAGCTTGCAATTAGATAAAGTAAAATCTGTCTGAGTGGCAACACTGCAATATTTATTTTCTGTTGATGTTCCAGGTAAGTCTTCTTCTTCCATATTGCATAATTCTTCTGTTGCAACTTATTTTTCAGTTTCCAAACTTCGCTTCAGACTGCAATGACGATCCTTCTTCAGGGTCTCCTCAATTATAAATTCGCCTTCTTCAATAGTAGGAAAAATTGTTGGGACGGCATCCGGCTTCAAATATCGTCCCTTAGGATCTACAGTATGTTGTAACATTCATCCGAAAAAAAAGAAATTTCAGTCAGCACATCCCAGTGTGCAGGTGCTGGTTGCTATGGCTAAATACATGTCAAAGGAAAATACATAGATTGCAACCGCACACCACTACCAGATAAAGCACAAAATGCCATAGTGATAGAGTATTCCAAAGCTCATGCTATGCTTGTTTAATAAATCAGAGACTCTTGGCAAATATATTTTGTACAAAATTATCTGAGCCCATTCACCACAATCGTCAAGGTGTTCTCTGCAGAATGGGAACCTAACACTATATCCTACCTGTTACGTGCCAGTCTTGGCTTCCGGGTGTTTTGTTCCACATGCATGTAATGTCCACTTGCCTTTTGCCATTTCTGGTGCTTCAAAGGCCTCCCCTAGTTCAGGAGTGCAGACACTAGCATGCATGCCGAATCACTCGGCTTTATAGTTGCACTGATTAAAAACAACCTGTGGGGCAAATGGGCTGGTCAGGAGTGCATGACCAAATGGAGTAGCCACACCTCCAGTACAAACTTGCAAAGAAAAAAAAGAAATTTCAGTCAGCACATCCCAGAGCGCAGGTGCTGGTTGCCATAGCAACCAGCACCTGCGCTCTGGGATGTGCTGACTGAAATTTCTTTTTTTCTTTGCAAGTTTGTACTGGAGGTGTGGCTACTCCATTTGGTCATGCACTCCTGACCAGCCCATTTGCCCCACAGGTTGTTTTTAATCAGTGCAACTATAAAGCCGAGTGATTCGGCATGCATGCTAGTGTCTGCACTCCTGAACTAGGGGAGGCCTTTGAAGCACCAGAAATGGCAAAAGGCAAGTGGACATTACATGCATGTGGAACAAAACACCCCCTGATTATATGGAAGCCAAGACTGGCACGTAACAGGTAGGATATAGTGTTAGGTTCCCATTCTGCAGAGAACACCTTGACGATTGTGGTGAATGGGCTCAGATAATTTTGTACAAAATATATTTGCCAAGAGTCTCTGATTTATTAAACAAGCATAGCATGAGCTTTGGAATACTCTATCACTATGGCATTTTGTGCTTTATCTGGTAGCGGTGTGCGGTTGCAATCTATGTATTCATCCGAAAAATGACAAGAACAAATTCGAAATTTGTTTTTTTTTGGCTTCCATCCCATAAGTTTTTTGACAACATTTCGATATCTTGAAATTGTTGACCGGTGCTTTGCAACCATAATTTGATTTTAGCTACATCGTTAGGAAATCTGTGCAATTGAATTTCTTTGTTCTGGCCCTTCTTTCCAGACTTGCTTGTGCATTGATTACCTATACATGAAGGCATTTTTGGGGGGTATCAAGTATCACCAAATCTAAAAAAAAATTAGGCAAAAAATTAAATATTAGATATAAAATTGTAGATTTATTTCTATTTACTAAAAATTTATTGTAGACCGTATTTAATTTCATTCTAGTGGTTTGCCAGGATTATACTACTACTAAAATATCCTAAAGAAAGGTAATCATTACGTTGTCAATGTGGGTCAGACACATGGAAACATCTCTGATGAGCTTTTAGAGAAAGTACGTGCATTCCTCTGATTAACGAAACCTTCTGAAAGCGCACCAATTACAGTGCCGTACATTGTATAGCGTATATGCATGATATCGTACTCTGTGCCATTTACAGAAATAGTGATGGCCTAGTTAAATCATATAGAAGGCCTGGTCGCTCACGAGAGAGCGCACAGTTGAGGCAGTGATTTTAGTTATATTGTATTAAACAAGGTAAATAATCCCTTTGAGATCAGCATTGTCAATCATTTTCATTACAACATACCATGGTTTGCAAGTAATTTTTTATACATGATATGCAGTCATTGTGAATTGATTTAATACTTAAAGGGGACCTATCTTAAAATGTATGCTGCCCTAGTAATGGCAGAATAGAGTAGAGAAAGGTTATTTTATTTCATCGATCTTTCATTTTTTAAGTACAAAGTAAGTGTTTGTCGAGAAACAATATCACAATCATTGCAGACTGGGTCTGGAAAAGAGGGACGGCCAACTAAGAATAGTCATTGTTAATCATATTCTCCTGCTTTCCATGCTCACCTGATGATGATTGACAGTGTCCTAAATGGTTTACTCCCGCTCTCTATCGGAGTGAACTGTCAATCATCAGCAGAATGGCGGGAAGAGCAGGCAATTATAACTAAATAAGACAATTGTTAGGTTAATTGGACTCTGTTCAAGGCCTAGTATGAACTGATTATGCTGCTGCTTCTCAGCAATCAATTACCTTTACCTAATGAGTGATACACCGCCAAAATCTGCATTTCTATCACAACTTATAATGCCCACATTGAAGTCAGCATAAAGTTAATGACATGTTCACTTTAAATGGGTTGTCACACCGTAGTAATCTGCATTGAAGATGGACAGTAAGTATGTGAAAAATTGTTGTATACATTATTGTTATTTTCCATTTTAATTAACCCTTTCAGTACCGGGCCACTTTTCATCTCAAATCCCAGGCCGTTTTTTGCAAATCTGACATGTCACTTTATGTGGTAATAACTTTGGAACGCTTTTACTTATCCAAGCCATTCTAAGATTTTGAGGGTTTCCCTACAGTGGAAACCCTCAAAAAGTGACCCCATTTTGGAAACTACACCCTTCAAAGAATATATTAAGGGGGGTACTGGCCACTTTGATCCCCTAAGCGTTTTACGGAATTTGGAAACACTTGGCTGTGAAAATGAAAAGTTTCATTTCTTCCAATAAAATGTTGCTTTAGCCCCAAATTTTTCATTTTCACAAGGGGTAACAGGAGAAAAGCACCCCATAATTTGTTACCCATTTTCTCCTGAATACGGCAACACCCCATATGTGGTGGTAAACTGCTGTGGGAGCACATGGCAGGACTCAGAACAGAAGGAGCGCCATATGGATTTTACAACACAGATTTTGATGAATTGGTTTGCGGGAGCCATTGATTTTTATTTTTTTTGAGTTATTGTCTTATGTGGGGGCTAATTTTTTGCGGGACGAGATGACGGTTTGATTGGTACCATTTTGGGGTACATACGCCTTTTTGATCGTGTGGTATTACACTTTTTGTGAGGCAAGGTGAAAAAGAAAATGGCTGTTATGGCATAGTTTTTTTTTTATTTTTTTTTACAGCATTCGCCTGGGGGGCCATCTCATGTAATATTTTTATAGAGCAGGTTGTTACGGATGCGGCGGTACCCAATATGTGTAACTTTTTTATTTTTGGAAAGTTTTACACATTAGATTTATTTTTGAACAGAATAAAATCTTTTTTTTGTGTTGCCATTTTCAGAGAGCCATATTTTTTTTTATTTTTCGGGCGATTGTCTCATGTAGGGTATCATTTTTGCGGGACTAGATGACGGTTTGATTGGTACCATTTTGGGATAAATATGCCTTTTTTGATCGTCTGCTATTACACTTTTTGTAAAAGAAGGTGACCAAAAAATGTCTGTTTTGGCACGTTTTTATTATTTTTTTTACCGCGTTCACCTGGCGGGGTGGATGCCATGATATTTTTATAGAGCCGGTCGATTTGGACGCGGCAATACCTAATATGTTTATCTTTCTTTTTTTACCTTTTTTTTTAAACTTTTTTTTGGGAAAATGGCTTTTTTTTTTACTTGAAACTTTTATTATTATTTTTTTAGGAAACTTTATTTTTTAACTTTTTTTCCACTTTATTTAACTTTTGGGGGTCTGATCCCCTTTACAATGCATTACAATACTTTTGTATTGTAATGCATTGGCTGTAAGTGTATTACTCAGTGTAATACACTTACAGCCTGCTTCCTGTGCGATCCAGGGGGCTGGATTGCACAGGCAAGCAGGGATAGCAGCCACGATGCTAAGGAAGGCATCGGGCTGCTATCCAAGCCATCGGGTCCCCGTCACAGCAGCGCGGGGACCCGATGGCCCCCCTGCTCGCCATCCTGAATCCCTTAACTCCCACACACCACATGTGCCGCGGTCAGCGCTGACCACGGCATATGAAGGGTTAATGCGCCAGCATCGGTGTTTTCACCGATGCTGGCGCATTCAGCAGGGGTCCGGCACTTGAGCTAATCGGGTGGGCGCAGCTCCTGCGCTGGGACTTGTGGCAGTGATTTTTGCGCCGTACATGTACGGCGCTGGGAGTCTAAGAGTTAATGTTCCCTCTGCTTTAGTATTCCCCCTAAAATCACATTAATAAATTTGCTTTTACCTGTAGAGGTCATGCATGAATACTACAGGAAAAAGCATTATAAAATTTGTGCGCACCATGGCCAGGCCAACATAGAGGAGAACACTGTGTCCTATTATATGCAAGCACAAATACCACTATTGGATGGCATTTTAGGTCTCGAACAATTTTACCTAGCTTTTAATAATTTTCAATAAATATGAATGCTGCCATCATCATAAGCAAAAGGGATAATGAAAATAAAATTTTATTAGGATAAACAAAAAAAAACATTAAAATTGATCAGAGTGTTCATGTATTTTATTGTGCGTAACAGTTTACATTTTTTGTGCTTACTGTTCTTCGTACAAACAATCCAATTGTAATTCAGTAAATTAGACAATGTAGTTCAGGGTAATTGCAATTATTCATCTCAATAGTTGCTGTAAAAATAAATGAAACAACATTTTTTTATATACTGTATAATAAGAATATTACAGTTATTTATATTAGTAATAAATTTCATTTTTAAAATTATAAAGATTGATGAATGTGTCAGTGCTGCCATAAAGAAGACTGTGTAACCTGTACACACACCCACCACACATGGTTCTCAGTTTCTGCGGGCGAGTATTTGAACGTCCACCTGTACACACACACACCACACATGGTTTTCAGTTCCTGCGGGCGAGTGCTTGAACGTCCACCTGTACAGTCATGGCCAAAAGTTTTGAGAATGATACAAATATAAATTTTTACAAAGTCTCCTGCTTCAGTTTTTATAATGGCAATTTGCATATACTCCAGAATGTTATAAAGAGTGATCAGCTTAACAGCAATTAAGGCCCTTTTAGACGGGCCGATTATTCTCCCTGCCCGAGCGCCGATCAGCGATATCGGCGCTCGGGCAGGGAGCCTTTACACGGCCCGACGAATCGAGCGCCGGGCCGCACGAGTGATCGCTGTATCGCTCGTGCGGCCGGGAAGCTCCATACTGTCAGGCGCACATCGCCTGTTTACACAGGGCGATGTGCGCCCGACAGATTGGATCTTTTGGTTTCTACAAAAGATCCAATCAGCCGACGAACGAGCGTTTTGCTCGTTCGTCGGCTGATTAGGGCCACTTTTACACGGGCCGATTATCGGCACTAGCGTTCCTAGGAACGATTTTTCGGCCGATAATCGGCCCGTGTAAAAGGGCCTTTACTTGCAAAGTCAATATTTGCCTAGAAAATGAACTTTATCCCCCAAAACACATTTCAACATCATTGCAGCCCTGCCTTAAAAGGACCAGCTAACATCGTTTCAGTGATTGCTCTATTAACACAGGTGTGGGTGTTGATGAGGACAGGGATGGAGATCAATCTGTCATGATTAAGTAAGAATGACACCACTGGACACTTTAAAAGGAGGCTGGTGCTTGGCATCATTGTTTCTCTTCTGTTAACCATGGTTATCTCTAAAGAAACACGTGCAGTCATCATTGCACTGCACAAAAATGGCCTAACAGGGAAGAGTATCGCAGCTAGAAAGATTGCACCTCAGTCAACAATCTATCGCATTATCAAGAACTTCAAGGAGAGAGGTTCCATTGTTGCCAAAAAGGCTCCAGGGTGCCCAAGAAAGACCAGCAAGCGCCAGGACCATCTCTTAAAAGTGTTTCAGCTGCGGGATCGGGCTACCAGCAGTGCAGAGCTTGCTCAGGAATGGCAGCAGGCAGGTGTGAGTGCATCTGCACACACTGTGAGGCGGAGACTCTTGGAGCAAGGCCTGGTCTCAAGGAGGGCAGCAAAGAAGCCACTTCTCTCCAGAAAAAACATCAGGGACAGACTGATATTCTGCAAAAGGTACAGGGAGTGGACTGCTGAGGACTGGGGTAAAGTCATTTTCTCTGATGAATCCCCTTTTCGATTGTTTGGGACATCTGGAAAACAGCTTATTCGGAGAAGACGAGGTGAGCGCTACCACCAGTCTTGTCTCATGCCAACTGTAAAGCATCCTGAAACCATTCATGTGTGGGGTTGCTTCTCAGCCAAGGGAATCGGCTCTCTCACAGTCTTGCCTAAAAACACAGCCATGAATAAAGAATGGTACCAGAATGTCCTCTGAGAGCAACTTCTCCCAACCGTCCAAGAGCAGTTTGGCGATCAACAATGCCTTTTCCAGCATGATGGAGCACCTTGCCATAAAGCAAAGGTGATAACTAAATGGCTCAGGGAACAAAACATAGAGATTTTGGGTCCATGGCCTGGAAACTCCCCAGATCTTAATTCCATTGAGAACTTGTGGTCAATCATCAATAGACGGGTGTACAAACAAAAACCTACAAATTCTGACAAAATGCAAGCATTGATTGTGCAAGAATGGACTGCTATCAGTCAGGATTTGGTCCAGAAGTTGATTGAGAGCATGCCAGGGAGAATTGCAGAGGTCCTGAAGAAGGGTCAACACTGCAAATATTGACTTGCTGCATTAACTCATTCTAACTGTCAATATAAGCTTTTGTTACTCATAATATGATTGCAATTATATTTCTGTATGTGATAAAAACATCTGACAAACACACATAAAAACCAGAGGGCAGCAGATCATGTGAAAATATAATATTTGTGTCATTCTCAAAACTTTTGGCCATGACTGTACATACACCCACCACACATGGTTCTCAGTTTCTGCTGGCGAGTGTTTGAACGTCCACCGGTACACCCACCACACATGGTTCTCAGTTTCTGCGGGCGAGTGTTTGAACGTCTACCTGTACACACACCTACCACACATGGTTCTCAGTTTCTGCTGGCGGGTGTTTGAACGTAAAACAGTACACAAACCCAACACACACATTATTTGATGCAATGTAAATTAGGATTGTCCGGTAAACTTAGCGCACACAATATACACCGCTGACAACATCATAAACAAAATGAGATGTGCCCAGCCAATTTTATTGTTGTTACATATCTGCACATAGCATAAATGATATGGTGACTGGCAGCGGACTTATGAAAACGTTTTTGCTGGCAGTTTATTTTGACTGGCAGCGGACTTATGAAAACGTTTTCACTGGCAGTTTATTTTGACTGGCAGCGGATTTATGAAAACGTTTTCGCTGGCAGTTTATTTTGACTGGCAGCGGATTTATGAAAATGTTTTCGCTGCCAGTTTATTTTTTACTGGCAGCAGACTTATGCTCAATTCAGATGTGCGTGGAGCATGGTCCTTGAAATCCCGGACTGTGCTCCTTCTGCGGGCAGGAGCGCACAGCGTCATTAGCTGCTATGACACCGTACGCTTCCTGAGGCCGCCGCTGTACAGTGATACCCTGTATACTAGTGTTTACAGTCTCTCACTGTACAGCAGCAGCCTCAGGAAGCTCACGGCATCATAGCAACCAATGACGCTGTGCGCTCCTGATGTCCTGGATTTCACGGACATTCCCGGATCGTGCTCCAAGCACGTGTGAATTTCGCTTTATGTTAACCTTTTAAATGCCAGTTTATTTTTACTGGCAGTGTACTTCTATTAACCTTTACCTTTATTTCTGATATTTAAGGACTCTATACTGACGGGGAGTGTTCCACAGGATTGGCGCATAGCAAATGTGGTGCCAATATTCAAAAAGGGTCCAAAAACAGAGCCTGGAAACTATAGGCCGGTAAGTTTAACGTCTGTTGTGGGTAAACTGTTTGAAGGTTTTCTGAGAGATGCTATCTTGGAGTACCTCAATGAAAATAAGCAAATAACTCCATATCAGCATGGCTTCATGAGGGATCGGTCATGTCAAACCAATTTAATCAGTTTCTATGAGGAGGTAAGTTCTAGACTTGACCGCGGCGACTCAATGGATGTCGTATATTTGGACTTCTCCAAAGCGTTTGACACTGTACCACATAAAAGGTTAGTATACAAAATGAGAATGCTTGGCCTGGGAGAAAATGTCTGTATGTGGGTAAGTAACTGGCTTAGTGATAGAAAACAGAGGGTGGTTATTAACGGTACATACTCAGATTGGGTCACTGTCACTAGTGGGTACCACAGGGGTCTGTATTGGGTCCTATTCTCTTCAATATATTTATTAATGATCTTGTAGAAGGCTTGCACAGTAAAATATCAATTTTTGCAGATGACACTAAACTGTGTAAAGTAATTAACACAGAAGAGGACAGTGCACTGCTACAGCAGGATCTGGGTAGACTGGAGGCTTGGGCAGAAAAGTGGCAGATGAGGTTTAACACTGACAAATGTAAAGTTATGCATATGGGAAGGAATAATGCAAGTCACCAGTACATACTAAATGGTAAAGCATTGGGTAACTCTGACATGGAAAAGGACCTAGGAATTTTAGTGAACAGCAAACTAAGCTGCAGAAACCAGTGTCAGACAGCTGCTGCCAAGGCCAATAAGATAATGGGTTGCATCAAAAGAGGCATAGATGCCCGTGATGAGAACATAGTCCTGCTACTTTACAAATCACTAGTCAGACCACATATGGAGTACTGTGTACAGTTCTGGGCTCCTGTGAACAAGGCAGACATAGCAGAGCTGGAGAGGGTTCAGAGGAGGGCAACTAAAGTAATAACTGGAATGGGTGGACTACAGTACCCAGAAAGATTATCAAAATTAGGGTTATTCACTTTAGAAAAAAGACGACTGAGGGGAGATCTAATAACTATGTATAAAATATATCAGAGGTCAGTACAGAGATCTCTCCCATCATCTATTTATCCCGAGGGACAGTGACCATGACGAGGGGACATCCTCTGCGTCTGGAGGAAAGAAGGTTTGTACATAAACATAGAAGAGGATTCTTTACGGTAAGAGCAGTGAGACTATGGAACTCTCTGCCTGAGGAGGTGGTGATGGTAAGTTCACTAAGAGAGTTCAAGAAGGGCCTGGATGTATTTCTGGAGGGTAATAATATTACAGGTTATAGTTACTAGAGAGGGGTCGTTGATCCAGGGAGTTATTCTGATGCCTGATTGGAGTCGGGAAGGAATTTTTCCCCCTAAAGTGAGGAAAATTGGCTTCTACCTCACAGGGTTTTTTGCCTTCCCCTGGATCAACTTGTAGGAAAACAGGCTGAACTGGATGGACAGATGTCTTTTTTCGGCCTTACAAACTATGTTACTATGTTACTATGTTACCCTGCCAGTGTGTTTGTACTGGCAGTGCACTTATATTAACTGTTTCATTGCCAATATATATTTTTTATTTATATATATGATTATATAGTAAATTGTATGGGTTTCATAATATGTTTTATGGGAACTTTGTATCTTTTATTTTAACCAATACTTACAAAGAGAAAGCCAAAATGAGGAGGGTATTGAGAGACAGACAAGTAGCGCAGCGCTTCTAATCTGCAGTCCCTGAGGCCCTGTGAGGCGGGTATTTACTTCCGCCGGCCGGACTGAGGAGTGGGGACTGGCGCATGCGCAGTAGGTTACAATGCGCCTCTGCCCACAGTTGGCAGCGAGGCTCGCATGCACCGGAGACAGGTAGAACCGCGCTAGCGCGGGATTTAGTTACAGGAGGCGGAGAGGAGTATTATAATAATGGGCCGACAGGATGATGTAAGAGGGCGGAGTTTGCATTAGTAATAGGCCGAGGCTTGGGCTCCTTCCTGCTTTATCGCGCTTCCGGGCACTTGCAGTGCTTGATTGACATGTGGAATTAAAGTGTTTTTCTGCAGGATACAGCGTAGGACTATTTAGCCAAAGGTACTGTGCTAACGTGTGTAAGGGGGTCTAGAGCCTGATCTGAGCCGTCTATAACGCTCAGATCAGGTGAAAGACTCCCTTTAAGTGGTGTGGGATGAAAGCTTTCCCATCTGAGGAGACTATTAGTTGTGTTTTTTTTTTAGCTATAGACTGGTATTGATGGCATTATTCTCTCCTCTAGTGATCCGAATATCCAGAAAGGCGATAGAATCCTTCTGGAGTTCATGTGTAAAATGGTTAAAGTTCAATATATCCATAAATTCGCTGAACTCTTGTTGTGTTTCAGACCAAAATAAAAGGATATCGTCAATATAACGTACCCATAATGAGATATATCTGGTCTAGGGAGAAAGGGTATCAGAAAACACTACTGTGTCCTCCCACCAGCCCAGGAGTAGATTAGCGCAAGTAGGCGCACGTGGGCTGCCTATCGCTGTAACCCTGAGCTGGTGGTAGAATCGGGACTCAAATACGAAATAATTATGGGTGCGTATGAAGTCGAGAAGTTGAATGATAAAACAGTTATGGCCTCTAAGTTCCATACATCTGGTATCAAGAAAATATTTAATAGCCGCTAGGCCTTTGTTGTGAGGAATCAAAGTGTACAATGCGTCTACATCAATAGAGGCCAAATAAGTATTGGAATCTATGGCGATCCCCTCTAATTTTCTTAATAAATCAGTGGTGTCACGCAAGTAAGAGGGTAGTTCAAGAACAAAAGGATGTAGGTTCCAGAATGATAACTAAGGCTGTCTATGCCGAAAACTATATGTCGGCCTTTCAAAGGGTTCAAGCCCTTATGGACTTTAGGGAGGCCGTAAAATGTCGAAGTCAATAATCAGCATCTAAAAATAATAAATTAACTGTCACCATCTAAAGGTACCTGCCATGCAAGGACATCATTTATTATTTTTTTTCTATTTATTTTTAGCAATTACCAATAAAGACTAAGTTTTAGACGGTGGGTTCTGTGACCGACTGATATATAGCTTTATGAGAAAAGATTCAGTTAACCTGTTGGTGACTGACAACTATCTGTGTGCCTGATAATTGAAGAAGTCGGACTAAATCGGATACAAACAAGCTAGTAGGGTCTGATTTCAGAATTTCATAATTAGTCCCGTCCGATAACAGGGATAGACGCATATTGTTGGTTGTTCAAGACTACTATGTTGCCTCCCTTGTCAGAGGGCTTCACTACCAGCTGTCCCTTAAAAGTTTTAAATCCTCCATCTCGGCACGAGTGTAGTTATTATGGCCCAGTTTGATCTCTAAATTTTCCAGGTCTCTGATCAGAGAGTTCAGAAAAAGTTCAATATGTGACTCCCCTCCCATTTTCGGGGGAGGGGTTTAGTACTTTTGTTCCTGAGGGTAGTAAAAGGGCCCTGTCCCCTCAATTTCATTATCATCAAGAAGTACTAAAAGGTCATCATAGCCCTGAAGGTCTGCTAGTTCTAAACCAAAACCTTTTCTTATCCAGTTGGGAAAAGATCTTGTGCCAACATATTTTTCTAATGAATACATGGAGATCCTTAACCCACTCAAAACAATTAAAGTAATTGGTACGGTAGGTACATAACTCAGACCTTTAGCCAAGATTCAGCTTCCAATAAAATGATCCCTGATAAATTAATAATGAGGGGAATCATCAAAGGGGGGGATTTTTTTTTTTTTTTGTTGCTGAATATGGCAATCTCTTAATGCATAGGTATTCATTGGTGTAATTTGTCCTAAAAAAGGGGAGGTCATATTCTGAATACTGGAAGAGGATGTAATGGAAGCAGTAGAGGCTGAAGATGTGCCTAAAGAGCCCCCTTCCATTTGTTCTGTACTCCTGTCCCTTGAGGGAGGAAATGTGGGTTGATTGAGGCATGTGGTATCTTGTGATCTAGGGAGATTTATCTGTGAGGGTTGATATCCCCTATAATTGTAGCGGGAGTACAGGTATCTGGATCGTCCCCTGATACGACAGCGTCCTCTTTGAAAACCCTGACGCGGAGGTTGGAAATTCAGTTGTTTTTGTTTAAGTTCTGAACTGTCCAGCTCTGAAAGTGATTTATCAGTAACTGTTCCCTTATGATCACCTACGGTAATGTTGTAAGTTTATTACGGAATTCAGATAAGTCCCTGATGAATTGCCTGTGCTTTCTTTCAATAAGAATGTTCTTCCACTTTGTAATCAAATCCTGGGTGCAGATCTGTTTAGCTGGATGGATAAAGATTCTCAAGCCTTTAGGTACTATAGAGTTCTTAATAATAATTATTCAACTACTAGATCTCCCACCAAGCCTTCAGATAATCTTTATGTGCATTATATAACTCTTTAAAGATTGTTTTAATAGACTGTGTACTTGTGTTAGAAAACGACACCTCTTTCTCAGAAAAAACCTCACTAACTTCTAATAGCCATTTTTCTTTATCTCGGAACAAATCCAAAAAAACAGCCATAGCATAAGTGAAGATAAGCTTTTGATTGCTGTCATGTTAGCCCATGTACCCAACTGTTTAGATTATTTACTTCAGGAACATCTTGTCTGAATATTGATTGTCCCCTGATGAGCCGAAGATTTAAGGCGAAACGCATTGGGACTGCTTTACCTTGGGACCTACTAATTGTTATGTCTCTATAGTCTTACATTTTACAATATGTACTAATTGGGAATTTTGTGCATTTAATCCTTTTTTTGGTACCTCTTGATTTGATTTCATAACCTGTTTATTATTTTTTTTAATTATAATATCCGCTTTAATAACGGTCTTTAGGGTCTATCTCTGTGTCAGGCACATTTAAGGGTATTCAGGAGGTTCCTGACACGGGAGCGCCCCTATGGGGGCGGCTATTCCGTTATTAGGCAGGGCGGAAAGTATAGGGTCAGGAATAGGGGTTAGATTTCTTCCCCCTCCCGCCTCTTCCTCCCTTGTCACTAGAGATGAGCGAATCATTCAAAAAATTATTTGCCGAACTCTTCCTAAGTTTCGTATATTCGACGAATAGATTCGTTGTATTTGCGTACAAAATATACATTATTATGTGCTATTAGCAAACATTCGCGCACTAATAACGAACGTTCATTTAAAAAATTTACACAACTTACACAAGAAGATGTACGCATGAGCGTACAAATAGTGTACGAATCCTCAGCGTACTATTGTCTACGTGATTACGTAATACGCAGGCGTGCACTCCTCAGAGGCAGAGCGAATATTCGAAAATGGCATCCAGGCGATCCTCATCATTTAGCTCTGAAGAGCTGAAATTCCTGATCCGGCTGATGGACAGAGAGGATTACGATGGCACACACCGCCATCCAAACCAGCATAAGAAGGAGGTGATCTAAGGCCTGCACCATCGTTTCCACAGATCCAGTGGAAATGGTCAGATCTGAAATTCAAATGCCCAGAGCGGCTTAATAAGATCCGCGCAGAGACACGGCAGGGTGAGTAACAAAATATTTGATAAATAAAAACATGTAAAAAAATTTGTGATATATTGTATATATACCAGCAGTCACAGCGAATAATGAAAAAAAGTATAGAAGGACAACGTGGTCGTGCGCTGCAGTAATTTTGTTTCATGCTAGGTAACGCCTCTAACTCTCGACCCAAACAACTTAAGTGAAGGTATTCTAGTCATTATTGTTAATGGTGCTGGCCGTTCTCCCGTTTGTGTCAGGCAAATACACTAGTTCGAAAGAAAGAACCCTTATATGCCCTTTCATAGTTAGCACTTCCTCCTCCTACACACAGACTCAAAGACATGCCCATGCAGCAGCTACTGTCAGTGGGCGATATCCGCACCGGGTTAACGATATAAAGAAAGTTATTGCGACGATAACGTTATCTATTGCCATAAATACCCTTTTAGAAGAAAAAAATATGATATGGCCCCTCTCTCACACCCATAATATCTTAATAGTAGTATGTGTTAGTATTAAAAAGATTCATCATCTAACAATTGTGTACATTTTTATGTTGCAGAGCACCGTCAACGACGGCGTCACCACCGTCGAGGCAGGACGGCCCCTGAAGTACCTGTAGCCTCTAGTATGTGTAATTTATTTTTCATCCAAGCTACGTGGGAGTGAGTAAGTAACTCAAATTCACAGAAAATGGTGCACTACAACGGTGAATGCAATTGACAATATATGGCTAACCCTTACGCCAATATATTATTATATCAAGAACATACCGGAGCCCGAGCACCCCATCAAGGTATCTCAAGTGGCACGGGACCTAACGCTCACCCTACTATGGTATAGGTAATTGCAAATAGGGGCATGAAGTCCGACACACAGCAACCAGCTCCCAGTTACCTCCAGCGTGAAATCACACATACGATGGGAGGGGGGTGGAGGCTGCGAATCCCTCTTAACCCTGATGTCATGTGACCCAGGCTGCAAAGGTGCACCTAAATGTTGCCCATTAGTCAAATCAAGGCACATTCAACCTGGAGTTGAAAAAAATGCTTTTTTGCTGGGGGATCACATTCAGCAGTGGACCACATGTGCAGGATTTGCTCCCTCGGTCATAAATGCGCAACAGCATTTGGGGCTTTTGAGCATTTTTTGCCATTTTAGACCACTTTTTTTTCTGTGACTGTGTTTGAGTAAGTAACTCAGTAAGAGCACTAGTGGTTAGGAATGGGATCATCCAGCCCCAAACTATTCCCATGTAGCTACAACTGTTCATTAGAGTTGAATGTAAGGCTACTTCTTCACTAGCGGCAGTCTGGATCCAGCAGGTGAAGGGTCCCTCCGGATCCATGCTGCCGCAGGTACACGTAGGGGGCCGGAACTGCGCTCCGGCCCAAATTCACTGTAATGGGGGTGGGCTGCGGATCTGGCCGCAGCACGTTAACCCCTGCTTAGAGGCAGCCGGAGCGAAAATAAACATGTAACATAGTAACATACATAGTAACATAGTTTATAAGGCCGAAAAAAGATATCTGTCCATCCAGTTCGACCTGTTTTCCTACAAGTTGATCCAGAGGAAGGCAAAAAACCCCTGTGCGGTAGAAGCCAATTTTCCTCACTTTAGGGGAAAAAATTCCTTCCCGACTCCAATCAGGCAATCAGAATTACTCCCTGGATCAACAACAACCCATATCTAGTAACTATAACCTGTAATATTATTACCCTCCAGAAATACATCCAGGCCCCTCTTGAACTCTTTTAGTGAGCTTACCATCACCACCTCATCAGGCAGAGAGTTCCATAGTCTCACTGCTCTTACCGTAAAGAATCCTCTTCTATTTTTGTGAACAAACCTTCTTTCCTCCAGGCGCAGAGGATGTCCCCTCGTCATGGTCACTGTCCTTGGGATAAAGAGATCATGGGAGAGATCTCTGTACTGACCCCTGATATATTTATACATTGTTATTAGATCTCCCCTCAGTCGTCTTTTTTCTAAAGTGAATAACCCTAATTTTGATAACCTTTCTGGGTACTGTAGTCCACCTATTCCAGCTATGACTTTAGTTGCCCTCCTCTGAACCCTCTCCAGGTCTGCTATGTCTGCCTTGTTCACAGGAGCCCAGAACTGTACACAGTACTCCATATGTGGTCTGACTAGTGATTTGTAAAGTGGCAGGACTATGTTCTCATCACGGGCATCTATGCCCCTTTTGATGCAACCCATTATCTTATTGGCCTTGGCAGCAGCTGTCTGACACTGGTTTCTGCAGCTTAGTTTGCTGTTCACTAAAATTCCTAGGTCCTTTTCCATGTCAGAGTTACCCAATGTTTTACCATTTAGTATGTACTGTTGACTTGCATTATCCCTTCCCATATGCATAACCTTACATTTGTCAGTGTTAAACCTCATCTGCCACTTCTCTGCCCAAGCCTCCAGTCTATCCAGATCCATCTGTAGCAGTGTACTGTCCTCTTCTGTGTTAATTACTTTACACAGTTTAGTGTCATCTGCAAAAATTGATATTTTACTGTGCAAACCTTCTACAATATCATTAATAAATATATTGAAGAGAATAGGGTCCAATACTGACCCCTGTGGTACCCCACTAGTGACAGTGACCCAATCTGAGTATGTACCATTAATAACCACCCTCTGTTTTCTATCACTGAGCCATTTACTTACCCATATTAAAATAGACAAATCACCAGGACCGGATGGCATACACCACCGTATCCTAAGAGAATTAAGTAATGTCATTGACAGACCCTTATTTCTGATATTTAAGGACTCTATACTGACGGGGAGTGTTCCACAGGATTGGCACATAGCAAATGTGGTGCCAATATTCAAAAAGGGTGGCCTGAGGGGGTGGTGATGGTAAGTTCACTAAAAGAGTTCAAGAAGGGCCTGGATGTATTTCTGGAGGGTATTATAGGTTATGGTTACTAGAGAGGGGTCGTTGATCCAGTGAGTTATTCTGATTGCCTGATTGGAGTCGGGAAGGAATTTTTCCCCCTAAAGTGAGGAAAATTGGCTTCTACCTCACAGGTTTTTTTTTTTTTCCTTCCTCTGGATCAACTTGTAGGAAAACAGGCTGAACTGGATGGACAGATGTCTTTTTTCGGCTTTACAAACTATGTTACTAAGTTACATACAGACATTTTCTCCCAGGTCAAGCATTCTCATTTTATATACTAACCTTTTATGTGGTACAGTGTCAAATGCTTTGGAGAAGTCCAGATATACGACATCCATTGATTCCCCACGGTCAAGTCTAGAACTTACCTCCTCATAGAAACTGATTAAATTGGTTTGACATGACCGATCCCTCATGAAGCCATGCTGATATGGAGTAATTTGCTTATTTTCATTGAGGTACTCCAAGATAGCATCTCTTAGAAAACCCTCAAACAGTTTACCCACTACAGATGTTAAACTTACCGGCCTATAGTTCCCGGGCTCTGTTTTTGGACCCTTTTTGAATACTGGCACCACATTTGCTATGCGCCAATCCTGTGGAACACTCCCTGTCAGTATAGAGTCCTTAAATATCAAGGATAAGGGTCTGGCAATGACATTACTTAATTCTCTTAGGATACGGGGGTGTATGCCATCCGGTCCTGTCTATTTTAATCTTTTTAAGACGCCCCAGTACTTCTTCCTGGGTCAGACAGGACACTTTTAAAGGGGAATTCACTTTTATATTCTGCATTTCATCTGACAGTTTATTTTCCTCAGTGAATACAGTGGAGAAAAAAAAATATTTAAGAGTTTTGCTTTCTCCTCATCGCTCTCTGCTACTCCCCCCCTCATTACTCTGTAAGGGGCCGACACCTTCAGATTTATACTTTTTAGTATTTATATAATTGAAGAACATTTTAGGGTTACTTTTACTCTATTTAGCAATTAGTCTTTCAGTCTCTAATTTAGCTGCTTTTATTTGTCTTTTACAAATTCTATTTTTTTTCCTTATAGTTTTTCAATGCTTCCTCGCTCCCCTCCTGTTTTAGTGATTTAAATGCTTTCTTTTTGTCATTTATTGCTTTCTTTACAGTTCTATTTATCCACATTGGTTTTTTTCTTGTTTCTTATCATTTTATTCCTATACGGTATGTACCTCTCACAATTAGATATTAGGATGCTTTTAAAATTATCCCATTTTGTGGCTGTATTTTTATTTTCAAGGATTTTGTCCCAGTTAGTTAGACCTATGGCTAAATTTTGTATTTTTGAAGTTTGGTATTTTTGTTCCTCCCTGAAGAAATGCTTTTTTTAATGACAATTTAAAGGTTATTATTTTATGGTCACTGTTACCCAGGTGTCCCCCAACCTGCACATCTGTTGTTCTGTTAGGTCTATTGGTTAATACTAAGTCCAGTATGGCCGTCCCTCTAGTCGGGTCCTGAACCAGTTGGGAAAGGTAATTGTCTTTGGTTATTGCCAAGAACCTGTTTCCTTTATGAGATATACAGGTTTCAGTTTCCCAGTCTATATCTGGGTAGTTGAAGTCCCTCATAATAACGACCTCATTATAATTTATCACCTCGTCTATTTCATTTAGAAGTCGATTTTCTGTGGCCTCTGATATATTAGGTGGTTTATAATAAACTCCTATTAGTATTTTATTATTGTTTTTGGCTCCATTTATTTCTACCCACAGTGACTCCACATCTTCATGTCCCTCACTTATATCTTCCCGGATTGTGGGCTTTAGACAGGACTTTACATAAAGGCAGACCCCTCCCCCTCACCGGTTTTGACGATCCTTTCTAAAAAGATTGTAACCCTGTACATTAACTGCCCAGTCATAGCTATCATCCAGCCATGTCTCGGTTATTCCCACTATGTCATAGTCCTCCTCACACATCACTAATTCCAGTTCACCAATTTTATTAGTTAGCCTTCTGGCATTAGTGTACATACAGTTAAGAGGTCTATGTATATTTTTTTTACCCCATTTGTCAATTTACTATTACTTATTAAATGAATATCCGGGGTTCTTGGGTTACTTTGGTTGTTGTTTTGCACAGTCTTCTCCCTACATTCCTTACTAACCCCAGCCCCCACTAACCCCCCACTTTTCCTTCCTATGACCCACTCTCTATCTACACTATCTACCCCCTTATTAGTATGGGCGCCCACCCTCCCCCCAGATCCTAGTTTAAAAGCTCCTCCAGCCGTCTAACCATTTTTCCCTCAGGGCAGTTGCACCCTCCCCATTAAGGTGCAGCCCGTCCCTACTGTAGAGTCTATAGCCGACAGAGAAGTCGGCCCAGTTCTCCATGAACCCAAACCCTTCCTTCCTGCACCAGCCTCTGAGCCACTTATTTAACTCCCTAAGCTCCCGTTGTCTCTCTAGTGATGCTCGTGGCACTGGTAGTATTTCTTAAAACACTACCTTGGAGGTCCTGGACTTGAGCTTCTCACCTAGTTCCCTAAAATCATTTTTAAGAACCTTCCATCTCCCCCTGACTTTGTCATTGGTGCCAACGTGTACCATGACTACCGGGTCTTCCCCAGCCCCATCCAGCAATCTGTCAATCCGGTCCGCAATATGCCGAACCTGAGCACCCGGGAGACAACACACTGTTCGGCATTCATGGTCTCGGCGACAGATGACCCTGTCTGTCCTCCTAATAATAGAGTCCCCTACCACCAGTATCTGTCTGTCCTTTGCTGCTCTCCTTTTCCCATCCTTCCTGCAGCGGTCATCCTCCTAGTTTCTAGGAGAAATGGCCTGCTGCAGTGTCGCTGGTCCTGGGCTTTCATCCCCAATATCAGCCAACAGGCATGTAACTGTTGTATTTTCGTTCCGGCTGCCTCTCAGCAGGGGTTAATGTGCTGTGGCTGGATTCGCGGCCTGCCCCCATTATAGTGAATTTGGGCCGGAGCGCGGTTCTGGCCCCACACGTGTACCTACGGCAGCGCGGATCCGGAGGGACCCTTCACCCGCCGGATCCGGGCTTCCGCTAGTGTAGAAGTAGCCTTAGGCCATTATTTCATGATTTTTGACAGCTGCTGCACCACAGAGGAGCCGCTCTCACCGTCCTCCACCCCAGCGGGAGAGGACCCCACCTGCCCCTCCAACACCACCAGCCCAGCTACCAGAGGTAGAAGGTAGGTTTAAAAAAAAAAAAAGTGTAATGGGTGGACCTTCTGTCTTCAAAATATGTGCTAAATGTATGTTTTATCTTTGGTAGCTCCAACTGACAGGGAGCAGTTTTCCCCTGGACCATGGGAAGACCACGCCATATGGGTGTCCAGTAAGTACTACAAAAGGCTCAGTCAGTACAGAATACATGTCACAAAATAAGTCGCTCCAGTACATTAAAGTTTAGATTTTTTTTGCGGGACATCCACTGTAACTCGATCATACAAACTAAGTACATAACTGTTTCCACACCTACAGACATCCCCACTGACTTCGAAGTGGAGGCTGGATTACGGCGCCTTGGCTCCACGCTGCCTCCCAGCTCATTCGTGGCTTGCAGCTGCAGGACATGATGGCCCAACGTCGGCAAAGGCCGGCGTAATCTTATTTTTTTTGTTCCTTTCTTTTGTTTATTATATTATTTATTTGCTAAAAAGAAGTTTTTATTTTTTACTATGTTACTAAAATATTCTTGAAAAACCTGTGTTTTGAGTGTTTTGTTAAACCTTTAACACCTTCCTGATCCTGACATAGTGTGAAGAAAGTTTTTTTTCCCACGGCCATTTTCCCATATTAATGAACACAGCGGTGTCTGCCGGCCGAAGTATTACTACATTACACACACTCCTGTTCACTGATTACAATTGACAGACAGAAAAATAAAAAAGGCTTGGCTTGTTTGGGCAACAAGCCTGTACATTCTACCTTAACATAGGCAGTGAAAATTATGTATGAGCTTTTTATGGCTGCCCCGGCCAGTAGTAGTAGGGGACGGGGTATATCAGCATAGAGTGATAGGTAAAAATAAATACAACAGACTGCAGTGGTGTATAACAATGTCCGCTAATATTACTTGTACGGGAGGCAGAGGCAGTGTAAAAAATTTTTTAAATATATATAACACATTTTTTTTGGGAGGGGGGGGGGGACTAAAGGCTGAGGCTCCAAAACAAACTTAATAATACTAAATAGAACTATTAGTAACGTTAACTAACAACAGCTACTCCCCTACTAAGCGTAGAAAACGGAGGCGGAGGTAGACAACAGTGTTTGGTTTTGAAATAGGGTTTTGGAGACTTCGGGTTCGCACAGCCCATGACATGACACAAGACATTTGGCTGTAAAATTATGGCCCGGCTGACAGCAACAGTGGGAAGACACTCAGACTATTCTGCCCCGCAAGGCCTGATCTAATCACCACCAGCATCAGCAAGAGGAGAATGAAATTCGGATGTAATCCAGCCATTATTCATTTTTATAAAGGAATTTATTTGAACACTGCCCGGTGACACATTTGTCCTTTTGGGTGTCACCTACCCCCCAGCGGCACTAAAAACCCTCTCTGACATGACACTTGAGGCTGGGCAGGAAAGAAGCCCTAGTGCATAGTGGGACAGTTCCGGCCACTGTTGGCCTCAGGGAGGCTGTCCTCTATAACCGCCGGATTATAAGGTGGGCTTCGGTGGCTTCTTTTTTTAGAAATTCCAGAAGGGACACCACTAGGAGGGAACACTGAAGCCCAAGCGGTGGCAGAAAATGACGGGGTTTGCTTGAGTGGAATGGTGGAGCAGGACGAGTCTGACCCCTGGCTACATATGGATACTGTATCAGCAGATGACAGCAGATCATCCGGCTGAGACTGAGCTGAACGTGCCATCCACTCCACTACCTCATCTACTTTCACCTCCACTACAATTTTGTGCCTCGGTGGGTTAGCCTGGTGGAACAACGGCCAAGTATTGTGAATACTACTAGTAGATGCTCCGGCTACAGGTCTTGGCACTGATGCCCTGAGCCCCCTTCTTTTTTTTAAAGCTCAAAATCTGGCTGGAACTGGACCCCTTTTGCTTATCCATTCCAGACATTTTTCAATTCACTCTGTGGCCCTGCAGCTGGTCTTTGTCCCTGTATCTTACTGTCTCTCCCTGCTTGATTAAATACTAGTCCTGAACTGGCCCTGCAATTGCCCTGCAGTATCCCTGACATGTGTAATATGGATTCCCAGAGCTATTATATCAAATATTCACAAAACAGGTCTCAGAACTTCACACACAGTGCTTCTGCTCGTCTCAGCAGTCGCAGCAGAAGTGATGCGTCACTGGCTTACTGAGCCTGAGCCAATCAGAGCAAGCCCTGCCCACTAGGTCAGGTGACCGCTTTCTTCCCGGGCTTTTGCGCACGATAAACGAACTAACAGTAAAAGTTCGCTAATGAATTGAATTCGTACGCAACAGCGTAAACAGTAACTTATACGCAGCAATAGCGTATAATTTATAGGACAAACTACGTAGCAAATGCGTACAAAGCCGAAGCGAATCACCTAATATTCGGATTCGCTTCGCAGCTTAAAATTCCCAAGATTCGATACGAATCAACGAATCGATTCGCTCAGCTCTACTTGTCACCATCTAAAGGTACCTGCCATGCAAGCACATTATTTATTATTTTTTTTCTATTATTTATTTTTAGCATTTATCAATAAAGGCTAAGTTTTAAACGGTGGGTTCTGTGACTTATTACATTCTATACCACTGTAGGGTAGTGTATCTTGGCTTACTGACAAGTAATCGGTCAGCACTTATATATCAATTGGCTCAGCTTTTTCTGCTCTATAATATCATGCCTGAAGATTGCACTGCATTTCGTGGAGACAGATTTTCTTTAATACGGTTGTCCCAAGGTAACAGTCCTTTTAAAGGATCACTATTTTTCCATAAACAGAACTGTAAAAACAGTAATGCCTTTCTCCATTCATCATCCCTCCTCCTGCACGGACGATTCACTCTAAAATCACTGATAATAGTTAACAAGGAGTCTATACACAGGCTGCCCACAAATGGAGCCTGCTGACGGGGGAAATGATAAAATGCAGGATACAAGTCATATACCGGTCAGAATTAGCTCAGAAAATTCACCAGAAACAATGGGGAAGATTTATCAAACTGGTGTAAAGTAGAACTGGCTTAGTTGCTGTGAAAGTAAATTGTGTCCAAGGATTACTGAGTTTCAAGGCTTCTTTTTAAGTGTGTAAAGATCAGGGTGCAAGTTGATCCTTGCAGAAGAGACAAGGACTCTCTTCCCGTGTGTTGAGAGCAGGCGGCAAGTGACAGGTTAGTTCATTCGCGATTCTGGACCGTAACCCATGTTAGGTGCACCCAGCCAGGGGAAAGAAAAGGTCTGCGTGAGTATAAGTTTTTCAGTGATATAGGTTGTGGGAATAGATTCTGTGTACTAGGACAGGAATGCCCAAACTGCGGCCCTCCATCTGTTGCAAAACCAACTCCCAACATGCTTGGACAGCCTACAGATATCAGGGCATGTAGTTTTGCAACAGGTGGAGGACCACAGGTTGGGCATTCCTGTACTAGGATATACCAGCCTTACTGCAGTAGAAAGTTATCCAGGGGCCATTATCAGATAAGAATATAAGGTTATAACTAATCCTGTGTGTTGCACTGATGATTCTATTTGTTGTTGCTCAGCTCTAGTGTCTCTGCTGGTGAGGCTAGTTCTGCTGATCCTGGTGGCAAACAGGTCGATTTGCGATTGTAAGGTGAGGCTAGTTCTGCTGAACCCGGCGGCAATCAGATCTGGTATTTGTGATAGTAAGGTGAGGCTAGTTCTGCTAAACCCGGCGGCAATCAGATATGGTATTTGCGATAGTAAGGTGAGGCTAATTCTGCTGATCCCGGCGGCAATCGGATCTGGTATTTGTGATAGTAAGGATCAGAGACCGGAGACGCTCGTTTGTATAGTTCCTTTAGGTAATAGGGAAGCTTGATCGCTTTCTAGCAGGCCTAAATATGGGGGCTTTGAGGTCCCGGAGTGCTCAGAAAGCAGGGCAAGACACCCAGGAGGGTGGGGAGTTACAGCAGCAGAAATAGCCGGTGCGGGTAATAAGCTGTTAAAGATTTAGGGAAAATAACCAAAAGGACTCAGATGCCTTTAAATGGGTGCCTGAGCTTAAATATTTGGACAGATTTTAAGTGAGCTACTGGAAGGCAGCTGGTACACTTAGTCTCAACTCCCCAGCACTCTATATTACTCCCTCTCCTACCTCCTACCCTAACTTCCTCTACCTCCTCAATTCCATCTGCCCCCACTTCTAACTTGTATCCTGAAATCCCCTTGAGCGAGTCTAGTATGATAACCCTAGATAGCACCTGTGCCTCTTCCTCCCCCTTATATAGATACACCCTGCAGAAGGGCACATTTAAAGCCAGGAAGATGCAGGGGTTGCTATCAAATTATGTATCTAAGAGAGGACCAGCATTGTGTACACGGTGGGTTCAGCATGATACTGCAAATACATAATACATCAGGAGCAACAGGTGGGAATGTAATGATTCCCCCCCCCCCTGCACCAGTGACCCGTCACAGGGTATCCTGTGGTGGTGCAAACCACACTGGGTCCACAGGGAACCACCCCCCAGACAACCTAGTATCATCCATGGTCTCTTTCTGAGCAGATTGCTATTGCAGGATCTCTCCCAGATCCTAGCAAGGACCCCATGGGCTTTTATTGTAAATATCACACCCTGTGTACTACTTATAAAGCCACTTGGGCTGATCTGGCTGGTCTTATATCTGTAGCCAGAGGCTCACCCTTCCTTAGGCAGACTGAACAGTTTAAGGAAGATCAGGAAGGGACAGTGATAGATGATGAATGTTCAGGTCAGGAGTTTCTTAATGTTCTTCAGAGAAGGGTAAATAAGATTGAGGGAGGTAGTTTTAGTGTACAGAAAGTTCGGCAGGATTCTGATGAGAATGCCCAGAACTTCTTTACCAGTCTACAGATTGCCTTCACTGATCAAGGACATGACTTGGATCTCCCAAGAGACAAGGGATTATTTAGGACCTGTTTTATACATGTACTTAGGAGTGTATTGAAAGACAGGTTAATGAAACTTAGACCAGAATGTATTAAAACTAATGTTCATCACAGACTTTCAGTTGTTAAGGGAATTGAGGAACATCAGATTAAAAAGATAAAGTAGCCTGTGTCTATGGTAGTAAGGGAACAGGATGAGGGTCAACTACAGAGAGGAAGAAGGAGATTGGGAATGCAGCATCAGATTAGACAAGGAACTTGTTACAATTTTGGGAAGGAATGACACTTTTCATACTATGGACTGAGGACAATTTATCCTAGAGTCCAAAAATCTGCCTTGCGGATGAAATAAATTAGCCCCTCCCCGCCATAGGAAACAGGCAGCCCCTCATCCTCTCCTATCCCTATAGCCACCCTGCAGGTACCTAATAAGACTAGTCCATCCGCCATCATAACACAACAATGGATATGGGGGACACACCAAATGCTATCTCAGAGTGCCAACAACGGCATTAACAACATGACTACACAAAATAAGGAAAAGAAAGCCGCCAACGGTAGCAGATCCAAAATACTAAAATATGTAATTTATTAAATCAGACTACACACAATTTAAAAACATTGTATACAATATAACCCAGTATTAGGACCACAATATATGTCCCAAACGATTTGTCCCAAATTTGGACTAATCTAAACAGCCTACCAAGAAATCCATACAGTACATAGAAATAATGTGGCATCAAAATACTTATCCAATATGAACAACAACAGGCATTGTTTGAAGGGAAGGAAAAGGTTCCCCACGCGTATCGCTAGTCAAGCTAGCTTCCTCTGGGGTATCCTACAAATGTTAGTAGATCTGGACATATATATGTACAAAATAATTGAAAACTACCCATGACCTCTTAGTTTAAAGGGGTGGAGCTTCAAGAGAAGTAAAAACCAATGTCCCAGGTTCCGGGTTCACACCGCTGCGCTATACAGAAAACAATGGCGTACATTCACTACATACGGCGCACAGGAAGTGAAAGTACACATGCACAAGATTCCGAACACATATTGCATCATGCGTACCAATTACCAGAAGCTAAACACTATGCGTGCCAACGCCTGGAAGTTATCTGAAAACCTACATACACAACATGCACAGCGTGCAAAAAAATATTAAAGCCACGCATACGCAAAATTGCGAACGCACCTATCAACATGCGTATCAATCTTGATTGATACGCATGTTGATAGGTGCATTCGTAATTTTGCGTATCAATCTTGATTGGATACACACCAGTCATTGTAAAAAGGTTTTAAATCAGGAGATCCAATCATGAGGAGCTTCCTGGTTTGTTGTATTATGTTTGTCTATGTGTCAGCCCTTAACCATGTCCTAAAGGAGCAATGGGACAATAAGCTTGTTGAACATCATGAGGCGATTGCAAACATAACCAACTTAGCGGATTGTTGGATATGGACACACTCACCAACAGCGGCCAAAAGTATGCCCTATCTAGCTATTCCACTTACAGAAGAGGAACTTCTAGTGTCAGATTGTTGGGACCTGGCGTTGTATGATTACAACAAATGGACAGATGTGGGTGTCCCTCTCCTGATAGTGGGGCATGTTTTTGACCCTACGTTGGGTGGCCAATATAACTAAGAGGGTAAATCCAAATATGATGGATTACAGACAAGGAGTCCAAGGGAATTGGAAAAGGGTTGAGGTAACTGCAATTAAGCTATGAGAAACCACTAGTCGTAAACTAAAAATTAGCTTTCAAAAGGCTCCAGACCAACTGGGCTGTAGCATGCCATACTCAAAAGATTGTTTGGGTCAGTATGTGCATGATCCAGCCTGGGTATGGGAATCCAACTTTATGGAAGGGGATAATAACACTTGTACCCAGAAGGGAGCTATTGGTGATTCTGGGACTGAGTATAACCAGAGCGATGTTTCCACATGCAGGTGGGAAAGATATACCGTATTTTTCGCTTTATAAGACGCACCCGAAGATAAGACGCACCCCAGATTTTAGAGTAGGAAAATAAGAAAAAAATATTTTTCATCAGACCTCATATCTGACCCCCCCATAAATTTCAGGACATCACATCAGGCCCCCATCATACCTCAGAACAGCCCAGCGTTCCCCCATCAGACCTCAGATCAGCCCAGCGTTCCCCCATCAGACCTCAGATCAGCCCACAGTGCCCCATCAGACCTCAGAACAGCCCACAGTGCCCCCATGAGACCACTCTGTGCCCCCATCAGACCAGCCCACAGTGCCCCATGAGACCACTCTGTGCCCCCATCAGACCTCAGAACAGCCCACAGTGCCCCCATGAGACCACTCTGTGCCATCAGACCTCAGACCAGCTCACAGTGCCCCCATTAGACCACTCTGTGCCCCCATCAGACCTCAGACCAGCTCACAGTGCCCCCATTAGACCACTCTGTGCCCCCATCAGACCAGCAAACAGTGCCCCCATTAGACCACTCTGTGCCCCCATCAGACCTCAGACCAGCTCACAGTGCCCCCATTAGACCACTCTGTGCCCCCATCAGACCTCAGACCAGCTCACAGTGCCCCCATTAGACCACTCTGTGCCTCCATCAGACCAGCTCACAGTGCCCCCATTAGACCACTCTGTTCCCCCATCAGACCTCAGATCAGCCCAGCGTGCCGCATAACAATAAAAAAAAACTTCACTTACCTGTCCAGAGCCGTGGCTCCGCTCCGGGTCCGGCGCTTCTTAGGCTTCCCGACCCGGCGCTGCACTGTCACCTGACTGCGTGCAGCGTCAGGTCATAGTGCGCGCACTACGTCCTGACGCTGTACGCGTTCAGGACAGTGCAGCGCCGGGCCGGGAAGCCTAAGAAGCGCCGGACCCGGAGCGGAGCCGCGGCTCTGGACAGGTAAGTGAAGTTTTTTTTTTTATTGTTATGGGGCATGCTGGGCTGATCTGAGGACTGATGGGGGGGTCCCGGCCCCCCGGCAGCTAAAACATACAAGCGAGCGCTTCCATAATGGAAGCGTTCACTTGTATTCGTTTTATAAGACGCACTGCAATTTTCCCCCTACTTTTGGGGGAAAAAAAGTGCGTCTTATAAAGCGAAAAATACGGTAGTCCCATGGGAAAAAAAGACTAGTCAACCTTGGTGCCTTTTCCACAATTCCCTAAGGTTAGTAGAGCTAGCAGATATGTTGGTGCACTATAGAAGCAGTGCCTTTGAGCTACCCAGAAATATCTACATTGTATGAGTGGATACCTTTGGGAGCAGAGATCCTGTACTCTGGCAAGACTAACTCCTGCAACTTGGGTATGGGAGAATAAGGATTTCCCAAATGGCAACATACCAAAGCACATACTACAGAATATAAGCGGGAGAATAAGGCAAAAAGGAACTAATGCATGTTCCATGCACATAAAATTTAGCCTATCATTGACCTTTATGGGCCTGCCAGTAAAGAATGCCCATAACATACAGCAGTTAGCTGAATTATTTGATAATGTTACAGAATATATCTTTGATGCACTGAACGTAACATCGACACTCACAGGGCAGCTGACATTGGTAACTAACCAACATACTCTAGTGCTGGATTACTTGACAGCTTCGCAAGGTGGTATGTGCCAGGTGGTAGGTCCTGTCTGTTGTCATTATATAGATCCCTCTGGTGTTTTGCAGGTCAAGCATGATGTTGAACAAGCTAAAATGTTAAAGGGGTTTTCTGAGTTATATATATATTGATGACGTATCCTCAGGATAGGTCATCAATATCAGATCGGAGGGGGTCCGACACCCGGCACCGCCGCCGATCAGCTGTTTGAAGAGGAGGCGCGCGCCGTACCAGCGCTGCCTCCTCTTCACTGTTTACATGCTGGCCGTAACGGGGGTAGTGGTGAGTAGGTGTAATTACACCTCACCGCCACATTAATTTCTATGGGAAGAATCGCTTCCATACAAGTCTTTGGAAGCGATTCTTCCCATAGAAATTAATGGGGCGGTGAGGTGTCGGACCCCCGCCGATCTGATATTGATGACCTATCCTGAGGATAGGTCATAATTATATATAACTCGGAAAACCCCTTTAAAGGAAGAATTTAGAAAGACTAACTCAGAAGAGGACTGGAAAATCCAGTGGCCAAGCTGGCTGAACCCAGCCAATTGGTTTAAGGACCTTGGGGGATGGATCTCTGGGATCTTAGATAAAGTATTGCAAGTAGTACTATGTATTGTTCTCCTCTATGCTGGTTTTAAGCTCTTGTATTATTTGATCGGAAGGTTCTGTAAAGCAAGTGCTTGGAGAGGCCGAGGAGGTACAAATCCGTGTCGTCCAAACCAAGTACAGTCCAGGGGGAAATGATCAAAGTTGCTGAAACCAGATGGTTTGACCCTTGGTTCCCGGAGTTTGGCGCCACATATCAAGACTATTACTACTTCAGTATTATACAGGATCAACGTAACCCATCAACGGAATGTCTTATCTGCAGAAGTTCCAAGCAATCAGTGGTAGCCCTTTGTTTGGTCGAGACCCTTAATAGTGAATGACATCTTAGAATGCCGTGGTCCAGGGGAGCTGGTCAGAATATAGCTATGAGTGTGCGACAATCAACATACGGAGCAAATTTGTATTTAAAAGGAGGAAAGGAAATTATTTTTTATGTATAAACACAGATTTGCTGCTGTAAGCTGTGATATGGTTGTGTCAGCGGTTTCGGACGAGTGACCTATTTTAAATATAGACCTCTTTAGGTCATTCTCTGTATATAGCTTGGACTCTGCTAAGGCATCCCATTCTTTTGACACATATGGTAAAGTGTTCAACAGTAAATTTAGAATGTAAAGGGGTAAACCCAGGCTGGGTTGGTATAAATAAACCATCCTGAGACACAGGAGTCAGGAGACTCTAATTAAACACCATTCACGTGTGTGTGCATTTGTCTTCTTCCGGACGGTAATTCTCCCGAAGTTTCCCCCTGAAGGAGATTTTCAACCTTAATTTGGCACCTGCAGACAATGATGTTATCCGAACTCTAGGATATTGAATATATTTTCATTAACATTGCCCATAGCAACCAATCAGATTCCACCTTTCATTTTCCAAAGGAGCTGTGAAATATGAAAGATGGAAACTGACTGGTTGCTATGGGCAACTAAGCCAGTTTTACTTTACACCAGTTTGATACATCTCCCCCAATATCTTTATCTTTTTTAATATGCAATAATGTTTCTGCAATATAGTCCTTGAACGGAGTGCAAAATGGATAAACTACTTTTGAATTACCCCCTTTTTAAATTTATAATTTCCAGAGCAAAAATAAAAAGAAACTCCACAACTACCACCAAAAACTGAACAGAAAAATGAAATGATTGAACTCTATTTTATTCATACATACAGGAAAAGTCAGCTTTTCTTTGCTGAAAATAGTTCTTTAAGCTTGGTAAGGAGATAATCCAGACATGAGGCTACATAAATGACTGTATAGCATCAGAAAACCTATTACAAAGAATGTGTCTAGATCTGTTAACATACAAATGCATACACAAATATATACAGCAATTAATAGAACAGTTAAAGGGAACCTGTCACCTCCTGTAGCGAAAAAAAACTGTTAGCAGTACCTTAATCTGGTGGCCAGGGTGACGCTAAAGAAGGTCTTCATAAGGAGGGACAAGAGCGCCGCAGAAGTGAAGAGCCAGGGCCGGGATCGCGCAGGGAGAAATTGCGCACCGCGCATGCGCGAGAATTGCGCGATCCCCGGCCCAACGGCAACTGTCATTCAAGTTGACCAGGGGGAGTGGTTAGCTTGACTAGCCGCTGCCCCCTTGACTTCAAGCCGAGTCAAGTCAGCGTTCTGACCACGATTAAAAGATCAATTTCTTCTATTTACAGGAATCTCTTCTCCTTATGAAGACCTTCTTTAGCGTCACCCTGGCCACCAGATTAAGGTACTGCTAACAGTTTTTTTTCGCTACAGGAGGTGACAGGTTCCCTTTAAATACGTGAATTACAGAGAATATACTATCAGATTTCACAATACAAACTGCATAGCTTACTAAATACTTCTTAGACCTCATGGGGCTGGTGTACTTACTTTGAAAATCCATGTCAGAAAGGCTATTGAATGCACACTGAAAGTTTTCCCATCTGACATTAAAACAAATCATTTATTAGCATAGCCAGAGAGTAAGAGCCCATGAGTCCAGTGTATCTACAAGTCCACCTAGCCTCAATGTTCCTTCTGCTGCTGAGAATACACACAGCTCTGTAGAAGCTACACTGAAACAAGCTTCTCAGTTAGGCTAGACCTAGACAGAGTTAGTTTAGCTTGTGTATACACTGGACCACAGAGTCCACGCTAAGTGGACTCATAAAATGCTAATATGAAATAAACGCTCAACAGAGATGCCGACATGAATTTTCAAAGTAAAAACACTATTTTTATAAGGTTTAAAATTAATAATGTAGGCAGTCTGTATTATAAAATCTGTCTGATCCTCCTTAAAAGATGACCTGTCAGCATAATCAATCATATTAAGTCAGGAATAATGCCTATTAGGCTTCATGCACACGAACGTGTGCAGGCCGTGCCCGTGCTGCAGACCGCAATGCATGGGCACAGACCGTGGGGCCGCCGCATGCGGATCGTGGACCCATTCACTTGAATGAGGTCCGCGATCCGCATCTGACTGTCCGCACCGCAAAAAAACAGAACACTCCGTAGTGCTTCCCGAATTGCGGACCCATTCCAATGTGCGGGGTGCACACAGCCGGTGCCCGTGTACTGCGGACCCGCTGTATGCGGGCCGCAATACGGCAACGGCCATGTGCATACGGCCTTAGAGTTTATGATGCTAATTAACCGGTTTTTCCGGTAATTAAGATTTAACAAGTGCCTGGAGGCTGCTCCCAAAACAGTAGATCTATAGTCACCTGTCCCATGCGGCTTCGGTTCTCCATGGTGCCGCCATCTTCTGGTCCCGCACTGTTTAAAGCCAGCGGTGCATTGGCATGGTCACATGTATAGCGCCAGCCAATGAGTGACTTCAATGGTGATATGGAGATAAGCGACATGTCACTGCTGAAGTGGTGCATGTGACCATGCCCATGCACCTCCCCCAAAAAACAGTGTGGGGACCGGAAGATGGACACAGAAAAGGCAGTGTGGAGGACGGGTGTAGTGTGGACCAAAAATAAATAAATCTTAGTTACAGGAAAACCCTGTTAAACGATACCTAGATGGCAAAAATCTGTTGTGCTGTTCCAGAGAACTTTTTTCATTCTGTATGCCAACTGGGGCTTCAGTGCACTGAGGGGTGTGGATGGACCTTGGAAAATGCAGGAAACCAGAGAAGCTGAGATGCACAGAAGGGCTATAGCCTGCCCCTCAGTACACTTAAAGGGAACCTGTGTTGTATAGTGTAAGTGATGCTGAATCCAAATATGTAAGTTTTATCTTCATACTCACTTCCATTTTGACGCTGTGCTCCCACAAACCTGCAGTAAAATGCACTCACTGGACTCCAGTGCTTACCCACATAATGGAGAGGACTCAAAGAAGAGTCCTCTCAATGTATTTTACTGCTGGTTTGTGGGAGCATAGCGTCAGAATAGAAACGAGTATGAAGATAAAACTTACATATTCGGATCCAGCATCATTTACACTATACACCGCTTACTCTAGTTCAGGGGGTGTTTCGGAGATGACAGGTTCCCTTTAAGACCATTTTCATATAGAATTTAATGGTTTTCTCTGTAAGGGTGCAATCCAGTTATCAGTTTGATCAATAGAATCAATCCTACCAAACAGTAGGTCTGGTTTAATAGGGTTGCATCTTTTGACCTCAACTTTATTTAACAGTTAAAGAAAAAGAAAAACCAGAACAATGAAACAAGGAAAGAGAGGTTCTCAGTTCTTTTTATGTACTTACGATTTAAAAACTTGCACATTTCAGACATATTTTACAATTTTTCACGCATTCAATTCATTAAAGGACTTGTCCTGCAGTTTATATTGATGACCTATCGTCAGTATAGTTAATACCTGATCTGTGGGGGTCCGACAGGATCACAGATCAGCTGTTTGATGAGGAGGTCCTGATCATTATACTACATGTCATCTCCTCTGGAGAAGCAGCGTAGTGTAACTCCCTACATTCACTTGAATGGAGTAAGCACTCGTCATTAAACTATACTTCGTCGAACAGAAAGCGGCACTCACAGGGAGCGCCGCCTCCTCTTCAAACAGCTGATCATGGGGGTGTCAGATGTCGGACCCCCACGATTAGATATTGATGACCTATCTTGACGATAGGTCATCAATTTAAACAGCTGGACCAACCCCTTTAAGCCAGCAAAAATCTGTTTTTAGTATGAAATAAAGTTAAACTGAAGATTTAGTTTTAGTTAATTTTTTTTTTTTAATTCAAAGCCCATAACTGACGCAATCAAATCTAACACATGTCTTGAGTTGATTACAAGATAGGGCTCTCACACAGTGACTCCAGTATTCTGTTCCAGCATAGGATCAGATTTCCAGATACATATATATGACAACAACAACGCCCAACAGGTTTCAGGCACGAGTATCAGCATTTTGCTAGACAAGACACTGCTGTATGGGAACTGCCCGGCCAGTACAGAATACTGGATTTTAAAATACTTTAGAAATAGGCAACTATTTTGTTATAAGATGAATAGCAGGCTAGCTATACACATTTCATTATTCCGTAATAAAACAATCTTGTGAAAGTGAAAATATATTATCCTACCTAATGCACTTTTGTGATACAACCATACAGCAAACTGTAACCCAGGAAATAAGATTTGTATCAAAATCCAAAGCAGCAATTTGTGGTTAAGATGATGCTGATGCAGAATAATATATTATTGCTGCGGACATTGTGCTGAGGCGGAAGGTTTTGAAGACACATGCAGGACAGGTTGAGCTCTATGTCTTGATTTTCTCTCACACTTTTGCAAGTCTTTTTCATCATCAGCTTTTGTTGGTTCATAGCTTGAATCTCCAGCAGACGACCTACAGGCAAACAGTCATTCTAATTTCAAAGTCATTCAAATGTTATATTGAAAGAAGCAGACAAGAGATTTAGGGACACAGCATCTGTTTGGACAGTATACAGTCTTGGTGGAAGCAGGTTGATATCATCATTACTGGATTTTGACATAAAAGCTGCCTAATGGAGGCATATAGAATAAAACAAACACAGTAATAGAAAAATCCAAACACTAACCAAATAAAAAAATCTTACTAAAGAGTTCCTTAAAGGGGTTGTCTCATCTCATAAATGTCTCCCAGCACATTCAACTTGTTATTACAAGCCACTTCATAATATATGTCCTTTAGCGAACCTTCCTCCTTTTAGCCATTTTCTGATTTTCTTTTAATCCCTTTATTCACTGGTCATTGTAAAGAATTATGTCCTCCGCTGCAATCTAGCAGCGGTGGCTACACTTCTGCGCACTGCCAGACATGGCTCTGGCCTCTCTGGTGGCCAGGGTCACAGGAACATGCATAGGCACGCAGGCAAATCAGCTCCCAACCACCCCACATCAGCGCTGGTATTGTGTGTCAAACAGCTTCAGTGCATGCTTGTCAGCCCTGGAGTGGTTATACAAAGCTACTTCCTGGGCCGCTCAATAGTCTGGATCTGTAATACACACTGCTGCTGTTAGCGGTCATCTTCCAGTTTACATGTATTAAACAGTTGCATACAATAAACGACAAATACAATCTGAACAAAGCCTTCATCATATAACACTTGCATTTTCTTCCTTGGCTGATTGCATACTAGTGCCGCAGGTGTCTGCTATTTAAAATATCAGAAACCCGGCGGCTAAGGTGCCCATTGCACGTGTGAGCAGGTGCCATCTTTGGGGAACGGACTTCCGCCGTACATGTATGACGGAGGTCCTTAAAGGGTTAAGCCTCTCTAATGGTTACAGGTGCCTTTCAAAAACAGAGTGATGTCTTATTGCTAGAACATGCATAATACTTCAAGAACTTATAAAACTACACTTCATAAACCAACATCACCTACAAGTTATCATTTAATAACCCGAAAATATTATTGTATGCCAAAAAAATGCATGTACGTAAAAAAAATGTAATACACTCATTGAAAATAAAATACAAAAAAACAACAAACCCAGATAGAAATATTGAGTTGCAGGGAATGAAGCTATCGTGCAGGAGAGCAGACACGCCACCTTAGAGCTCCCTGCGTTGGCGGCTCAGTTTTTTAGCAAAAAAAAAAAAAAAGCATATTCTGCAACATCGAACCACTTACTCCTGGCATATACCTTTATCTCAATACAAGGAGGTTCCAAAACGCGGCCTAGCCAGAAAGACTCGGACTAAAGTTGGAGCTGCTGGTAGACGAACGCGGAAAAATATATGTGCAACTACATAAAAATGGATAAAGCTGCCAGAGGCTATAGCAAGAAGGTGAGAGGTGACAAAGCTGCTTTAAACCTCACAATAAGCCCTCAAAGCTACTGAGGAAATTGCTGCGCAACTACACCTTGAGCACAGCTAGGTAAATTACACAACATATGCCTAACTGAACCCACAGAACCCGAGCTGAGTTAATGTAGGCAATAGAAAAGCGCTTAGAAATAAGTCTGCTACTGAACAGCTTCCAAAAAACAGAGAAATAGCCTAGATGTAAACGACAAACATCTGTACAACACAAACAGTGTACAATGATGATCTGGAACATAGATCCAGAAGGAATAATCTCTGAATAAAAGGCATGCCTGAATCAGTCTCAGACAAAGAAATAAGAAAGTCCAGACACAAATCTTCAATGAGTTGTTACAACAAGATGAACAGAATAACATTGGAACTGAAAGCGCACACCGGGTATACAGGCCAAAAGCAGCTAATAAAGATTCTCCAAGAGCCATACTTTGCTGTCTTCTCAGCTTTACAACAATATAATAATCCAGTTGACTTGCAAGCATTAAACATGGCGATGGGAAAGGAACTGCATGATTGGTTGGTCAAATTTGAGAAGATGAATATTTGTTGAGAAAGCTACAGCAAGCAGGAGCAGATGCTACTATTCTCATACACCACAATCAAAATAAGCTAGAGCAGGTTACTCACCAACATGGTGGGAGGTGATATTTGGGCATTCTAGTGAAACTTATGGTATCTTGAATTATTTGATCCATCTCATTGTTTTGCTGCTCATTATTACTGTCATTTTGTCACTATTGCAGATCTGTGTGTGTTGTGCGACACATTATTTGTACAAAAAGCTTCATGTAATGTCTATGAATTTGGAAGTGCAAACCAGTGTCAAAATTGCTTCTGGTAAATCTGCTGTGATATTGCCAATGGAATTATGGGAAATGCTTTTAAAAGGTGAAAACTGCTACCTAGAAGGAATAAGATGGATTGTTTAATCCCTGGAAGAATAATAAATTAGGTTCTCATGTTCGTATTTGAATTCTTGTCTTCCTTCTCCTTAGGGGTTGTTCACATATCAGTTAATTGATCAGTTAGTTCCATCAGTTATTGTCAGCCAAAACCAGGAGTGGACACTAAACAGAGATCAGCTATAATGAAAAGATCTGCACCTGTTTGGTGTGTTTGACCCACACCTGGCTTTGGCTCACAATAACTGATGGAAATAACTGATATGTGAACAACCCCTTAGTTAGATAATGTTTGATGTAATTTTTGGGTTTTGGTGTGGAGTAATATTAACCCCTTAAGGACCCTTGACGTACATGTATGTCATAGCTGGCCGTGATTTAAGGACCAGTGACGTACATCAGTGTTCAGCGGCAGGGGTCCGGCAGTCACAGATAGCCGGACCCCTGCTGCATATGCCGGCATCGGTGATAACACTGATGGCGGAGTGTTAACCCCTTGCACGGGGTTTGAGTAGGGTACGGGTGCCCTCCGCATATCAAATTTCGTCTACATTTTCCATTAAATCTTGTGGAACACCTAAAGGGTTAACAACGTTTGTAAAATCCGTTTTGAATACCTTGAGGGGTGTAGTTTCTAAAATGGGGTCATTTTTGGGTGGTTTCTATTATGTAAGCTTCACAAAGTGACTTCAGACCTGAATTGATCCTTAAAAAGTGGGTTTTGGAAATTTTCAGAAAAATTTCAACATTTGCTTCTAAACTTCTAAGCCTTCTAACTCCCAAAAAAAATAAAATGTCATTTTCAAAATGATCCAAACAGGAAGTAGACATATGGGAAATGTAAAGTAATAACTATTTTTGGAGGTATCACTATGTATTTTAAAAGTAGAGAAATTGGAAATTTGCTAATTTTTCTAAATTTGGTATTTTTTCATAAATAAAAATCAAATATTTTGACTCACATTTGCCACTGTCATGAAGTACAATGTGTGATGAGAAAACAATCTCAGAATGGCCTGGATAAGTAAAAGAGTTTTAAAGTTAGCACCACATAAAGTACTAAAAATGGCCTGGTCCTTAAGGTGAAAAATGGCAGGGTCCTGAAGGGGTTAACCAATGATTTTATATATATATATATATATATATATATATATATATATATACATACATATATATATAGTTTGTAATTTTGTTTTTGAGTCGCCCTTAATATCAAAGTTAGAATCGAAATTACATTATGAATCCACTGTCAGATGAACGAGTTGATAGATGGTGAATGAACAGACTCCCCTTACCTGTGGAGGAAATAGCTGGACTGCAAAGTTGCAGAAGATTGTAAGATCCTGGAAATTCATTAGAGTGTCCGATAGACACAAAAGGGGAAATGTTGGAAGCTGGTATTGACAATATTTCAGCGTGGTGCTTGATTTCTGAGGCAGTTACAACAGGTGGGTCAGGTGTCAAAATGTCAATGAATGGGACATCATAGTACAATGACAAAGGAGACAATTTGGGGTGAATCATCTGCAATAAAGCAAGCCAAGATCCTGTGTCCTTTTGTTCTGGGCCTGGGAAAAGCTACAAGAAACAGTCCCGGATGTTGCTATCAATCAACTGTGAGATATGGTACTTCCTTACCAAGATACTCCCACCTGTGTAGAGAGGGACATCTATTGTCCTACAGGAGTTAGCAGGAACGCCCCCTTCGGGTGATTGCATGGTCATGTGAAATGTACCCAGAGGTGACGACAGCTTCCTCATACCCAAGGAACTTATTCAGAGTACAAGGACGCCTAAGGAAAGTGAAGGTCACTGCGGTAAGAATCTATAAGTGACCGTTATCGTGTTACCAGAAGCCGATTGGAGAGACCACTGTAAAGAAGGCCGGAGCATACTGGAGTAAGGAGTGAACGTGAGGGATGTCCGAGTGTGGATGTGGCTCTAACTCGTATATATGCAAGGTCCAATGCTGCATGGAATAGTTGTAGATAAGATAAGAATAGATGTAGATTAGAAGAGATGTGTATGTTAATATACATCGAAAGAAGGAAACAAAAAACATATTTCAAGATATCTCCCGCTATACACTCAGCCTAAGAAACAACTTGCAGCCAATCACTAAAGATTTGAGAGACCGGAATATCAAGTGCTAGCAGAAGGACCTGGCTTTGCACGGGTATATTTTATCTATTTCAATTATTATGTGTGTGTGTGTCGTTAAAAGATATCGACAGTATTGCCCAATAACAGTGACCTCTACAGCACCCCGCCACCTTAACAATTAACTCCACATTCCCCCATAATAGTGACCTCTACAGTACCCCGCCCCTTAACAGTGAACGCCACAGCCCCCTACCCCTTAATACTGCCCCCCCCACAGTTCCCCATCTCCTTAAAAAAGGACCTCCATAGCACCAGCCGGTCCCTTTAACAGTGAGTTTCACAGCACCCCACTCCCTTGACAGTAACCTCCCCAGGGGCCTGCACCTTAACACTGCCCTACATAGTGGACCGTCTCCTTATCTGTGACCTCCACTGTTCCTTGCCCCTTTAACAGAGACTTCCACAGCACCCGTCTCTTTAACAGTGACTGCCACAGTACCCCATTCCCATAATAGTAACCTCCACAGTACCCAGCTTCCTCAATAGTGACCTCCACAGCAGCTGCCCCTTTAATTGTGGCCCCTGCCCCTTAATAGTGACCTTCACAGTGCCCGCCCTTTTAACAGTGACCTCCACAGTGCCTGCCCCTTTAACAGTGACCTTCACAGCAGCCCTCCACCGTAACAGTAACATCCACAGTGAACACCCCTTTAACAGCGACCGCCACAGCAGCTGCCACTTTAAAGGGTTTCTGTCATCAGAATTTAGCATTGCAAACCGAGTGTCATTTGCAATGCGCAAATGACACCTGATTACAGATATGTTAATTTTATAGTTTTCTGGAGCATAGGTTTGGAGAAAATAGCGTTTTTAAAATATGTAAATGAGCTTCCCTAGGTGCAGGGGGCGTTAACCCTGCACCTAGTAGCGGCGTAATTCCTCCTCTTACCCCTCCTCTGTTGCGGTGATTGAAAGGGCCAGGCAGCCAGCTCTTTCGGCTCCCGACCCTGTCCGAGTGTGAAATAGCGGAAAGCGCATGCACGGATTGTTGATAGCAATGCGCAGGCGCAGAATTTCACACTTTCATTTAATGTTTCTGTGTGTCGTTGCAGAGAGAAACTCAATGCAGCTGACAGAAGTTGATTTTTACCTTCATTTTTTCAATCCCCATTGGCTGCCGAGTGGGAGGGGGCGTGACCTGACCGGGTCGGGGCGTGGTTTAGCAGGACCTTGGGGGGGAAGGGGATGCTTTTAAGTCCTTCTTTTGAGGGTGGCCTGAATTACAGGTCAATGCCATGGTAATTCATGAGGAAACACAGTGGGAAGCAGTGGAAGAAAACATCACTTCGCACGGGTATATTAAATCTATTTCATTTAATGTTTGTGAGTCAGGGGCGTGGCTTAGCGAGACCTTGGGCGGGGGTTTTAGTCTAATATTAGTCTATTTCATCTAATGTTTCTGTGTGTTGTTGCAGAGAGAAACTCACCCTCCCACCCCTGCAGCTGACAGAAGTTTATTTTTACCTTCATTTTTTTAAATCCCAAGTGGCTGCGGAGGGGGGAAGGGGGCGTGGCCTGACAGTCGGGGTGTGGCTTAGTGAAACTTGGAGCAGGTGTTGTAAGTCCTTCTTTTGAAAGTGGTGTGAATCACAGGTCGGTGCCATGGTAATTTATGAGGACACGCAATGGGTAGCAGTGGAAGATTTACTACTGAACAGTCAGTCTAAAATTAGTCTAAAACATAAGTTATATTTATGGTAACCGGAATACCCCTTTAACAGTATCATCCACAGCGCTCTGCCCCTTTAAAGCATTGAATAGAAATGACTGGATTGTTACCTGAGATCCTCAGCTGATTGCTAATTACCTGGCTGTGTTTTTATGGAAACCTGCCCTCCCTGTGTGCGTCTGTGCAGAGAATAGCAGTTGGGGTTTAAAACCAATGCTGTCAGGCTAATATTGGCTAATGCAGGTCATATTTTGGGAATATCTCGGGAACGTTATGTCCTAGAGAGATAAGACCTGGTGTAAAACCTTCCCGGGCACCTGATGTACCTGTGTGCCGAATTTGGTGAAAATAGGTCCAGTAGTTTGGTCGCGCATAGAGAACAGACGGACAGACAGACAGAAACTCATTTTTATAATATAAGAGACTAGCAGAAAGACCCGGCTTCGCCTGGGTATATTTCATCTATTTCATTTAAAGGGAACCTGTCATCACCTTTATGCTACCCATACTAACAGCAGAATAAAGTAGAGACAGGTAATTTGATTTCAGCGGTCTGTCATTTATAAGTTAAAAGTAAGTGGTTGCCGAGAACTAACATCACAAACATTGCAGATTAGGCCTACAAGAGTCATGGCCACCTGAGAAGAGTCATGGTTATTCATGAATTTCTGCTCTCCCCGCCCACCTGATGATGACTCACAGTCTTCTACCTAGTTTTCTCCCTTTCTCTCTAGGAGAGAACTGCCAATCATAAGCAGATGGGCGGGAGAGCAAGAGATTAGGAATAACCATGACTCTTCTCAGGTAGATTTGACTCTTCTCAAGGCCTGGGATGCAATGTTTGTGATGTTGGTTCTCAGCAATCACTCACTTTTAGCTCAAGAGAGACACACCGCTAAAATCAGCATTTCTGTCACTATTTTATGCTGCCCTCAGTACAGTCAGCATAAAGTTGATGACAGGTTCCCTTTAATGTTTCTGTGTGTCGTTGCAGAGAGAAAGTCAATGCAGCTGACAGGAGGTGATTTTTACCTTCATTTTTTCAATCCCTATTGGTTGCGGAGTGGGAGGGGGTGTGGTTTAATGGGACACGGGGGGGGGGGGGGGGTTAAGTCCTTCATTTCAGGGTGGCCTGAATTATAGGTTAATGCCATGGTAATTTGAAGAAACACAATGGGTAGCAGTGGAAGAAAACATTGCTTTGCGCGGGTATATTTAATCTATTTCATTTAATGTTTCTGTGTGTCGTTGCAGAGAGAAAGTCATCCTCCCTCCCATCCCTGCAGCTGACAGATGTTGATTTTTACCTTCAATTGTTCAATCTCCATTGGCTGCGGAGTGGGAGGGGTCATGGCCTGACTGAGTCGGGGGCGTGACATTGAAAGACCTAGGGCAGGGTTTTAAGTCCTTCTTTTGATGGTGGCCAGAATTACAGGTCGATGCCATGGTAATTTATGAGGACACGCCATGGGTAACAGTGGAAGAAAACATTGCTTTGCACGGGTATATTTAATCTATTTCATTTAATGTTTCTGTGTGTCGTTGCAGAATGGCTGCGGAGTGAGAGGGGGCGTGGCCTGACAGACGGGGCGTGGCTTAGCAAAAGGCTTCGAACGGTTGTAGTCTATAATTAGTCTATTTCATCTAAAATTTTTGTGTGTCGTTGCAGAGAGAAATTCACCCTCCCACCCCTGCAGCAAACAGAAGTTTATTTTTACCTTCATTTTTTCAATTCCCGTTGGCTGCGGAGTGGGAGGGGGCGTGACCTGACAGAGTCGGGGGCGTGGATTAGCAAGACGCTTCGCATGGGTGGATTTAATCTATTTTATTTAATGTTTGTGTGTTGTTGCAGAAAGAAAGTCAACCTCCCACCCATCCCTGCAGCTGACAGAAGTTGATTTTTACCTTTATTTTTTCAATCTGTTGGCTGCGGAGTGAAAGGGGGTGTGGCCTGACAGAGTTGGGGGTGTGGCTTAGTGAGACCTGGGGCGGGGGTTTTAAGTACTTCTTTTAGGGTGGCCTGAATTAAAGGTCAATACCATGCTTATTTATGAGCCCACGCAATAGGCAGCAGTGGAGGAAAACATCTTTTATTACTACTGAACTGTAGTAATAGAAAAAAACATAAGTTATATTTATGGTAACCGGAATACCTTTAACAGTGTCAGTAAATAGAAATGGATGAGATCCTCAGCTGCTGATAATTACCTGGTTGTTATGGAAACCTGCCCTCCCTGTGTGGCTTTGCAGAGAATGGCAGTTGGAGTTTAAAACCAAAGCTCCCAGTTGTAATGTTGGCTAATGGAGATCATATTTTGGGAATATCTCGGGAACGGTACGTCCTAGAGAAATGAGACCTGGTCTAAAACCTTCCCGGACACGTGATGTACCTGTGTGCCGAATTTGGTGAAAATCGGTCCAGTAGTTTGGTCGCGCATAGAGAACAGACAGACAGACAGAAATTCATTTTTATATTATTAAGATATATATATATATATATATATATATATATATACAGTACAGACCAAAAGTTTGGACACACCTTCTCATTAAAATATTTTTCTGTATTTTCATGACTATGAAAATTGTAGATTCACACTGAAGGCATCAAAACTATGAATTAACACATGTGGAATTATATACTTAACAAAAAAGTGTGAAACAACTGAAAATATGTCTTATATTCTAGGTTCTTCAAAGTAGCCACCTTTTGCTTTGATTACTGCTTTGCACACTCTTGGCATTCTCTTGATGAGCTTCAAGAGGTAGTCACCTGAAATGGTATTCCAGCAGTCTTGAAGGAGTTCCCAGAGATGCTTAGCACTTGTTGGTCCTTTTTCCTTCACTCTGCGGTCCAGCTCACCCCAAACCATCTCGATTGGGTTCAGGTCTGGTGACTGTGGAGGACAGGTCATCTGGCGTAGCACCCCATCACTCTCCTTGTTGGTCAAATAGCCCTTACACAGCCTGGAGGTGTGTTTGGGGTCATTGTCCTGTTGATAAATAAATGATGGTCCAACTAAACGCAAACCGGATGGAATAGCATGCTGCTGCAAGATGCTGTGGTAGCCATGCTGGTTCAGTATGCCTTAAATTTTGAATAAATCCCCAACAGTGTCACCAGCAAAGCACCCCCACACCATAATACCTCCTCCTCCATGCTTCACGGTGGGAACCAGGCATGTAGAGTCCATCCGTTCACCTTTTCTGCGTCTCGCATAGACACGGTGGTTGGAACCAAAGATCTCAAATTTGGACTCATCAGACAAAAGCACAGATTTCCACTGGTCTAATGTCCATTCCTTGTGTTCTTTAGCCCAAACAAGTCTCTTCTGCTTGTTGCCTGTCCTTAGCAGTGGTGTCCTAGCAGCTATTTTACCATAATGGCCTGCTGCACACAGTCTCCTCTTAACAGTTGTTGTAGAGATGTGTCTGCTGCTATAACTCTGTGTGGCATTGACCTGGTCTCTAATCCGAGCTGCTGTTAACCTGCGATTTCTGAGGCTGGTGACTCGGATGAACTTATCCTCCGCAGCAGAGGTGACTCTTGGTCTTCCTTTCCTAGGGCGGTCCTCATGTGAGCCAGTTTCTTTGTAGCGCTTGATGGTTTTTGCGACTGCACTTGGGGACACTTTCAAAGTTTTCCCAATTTTTCGGACTGACTGACCTTCATTTCTTAAAGTAATGATGGCCACTCGTTTTTCTTTACATAGCTGCTTTTTTCTTGCCATAATACAAATTCTAACAGTCTATTCAGTAGGACTATCAACTGTGTATCCACTAGGGTTGCAACGGTATGAAGATTTCACGGTATGATAACCGTCTCAGTAAATACCGCGGTATTACGGTTATCATGGTATCACAGTTTGTTACATATATTATTAAAAGATACACTAATCCTCGGACCTCAGATCAGCCCACAGTGCCCCTTCAGACCTCAGATCGGCCCACAGTGCCCCCTTCAGCCCTTAGATCGGCCCACAGTGCCCCCTTCAGCCCTCAGATCGGCCCACAGTGCCCCCTTCAGCCCACAGTGCCCCCTTCAGCCCACTGTGGCCACCATCTGAATAAAATAAAAAAATCACTTACTTGTCCTGCGCTGCGGCTCCTCTCCGGTGTCCGGCGCTCCTTAGTCTCCCGTATCTGCATTGTCACCTGACAGCGTGCAGCGTCAGGTCAGAGTGCGCGCACTCTGACGCGGCACTGCGCCTGCGCGGGATTACAGCCGCCGTCGGAGCTTCACTGACTCAGTGAAGTGAATATTAATTAGGTGTGCGGTCCGGGGCTGCGCAGGCGCAGTACATCAATTGCCGCCGTCGGAGCTTCACTGACTCAGTGAAGTGAATATTAATTAGGTGGGCGGTCCGGGGCTCCAACGGAATCGCCGAGCCCGGGCTCCAGCAAACATGGTCACCTCCCCTTGGGCCCCTTAATGTAAGTGATTGACAGTAGATAAAAAAGGATTTTTACACCACAAATCTTCATCTGGGCCCTATAACAATAACCATTTGGGGATCCTTATGATGCGATAAATCCAGTGGTATAAATATGCAATATGCAAAATGGTGGTGACAGAATCCCTTTAATGTTTCTGTGTGTCGTTGCAGAGAGAAAGTCAATGCAGCTGACAGAAATTGATATTTACCTTCATTTTTTCAATTCCCATTGGCTGCGGAGTGGGAGGGGGTGTGACCTGACCAAGTCAGGGGCGTGGCTTAGCTAGACCTGGGGCGGGGGTTTTAAGTCCTTCTTTAGGGGGCAGCTTAAATTACAGGTCGATGCCATGGTAATTTATGAGGACACGCAATGGGCAGCATTAGAAGAAAACATCTTTTATTACTACTGAACGGTCTTAGTCTAAAATTAGTCTAAAACATAAGTTATATTTAAGGTAACCGGAATACCCCTTTAACAGTGTCATCCACAGTGCTCTTCCCCTTTAAAGCAGCGAATAGAAATGGCTGAGCTCCTCAGCTGGCTTCTAATTACCTGGCTAGGTTGTTAGGGAAACCTGTGTGCACCTGGAGAAAATGGCAGCTGGAATTTGAAGTAAAAAGCTCCCAGGCTAATATTGGCTAATGGAGATAATATTTTGGGAATATCTCGGGAACTGTACGTCCTAGAGAGCTGAGACCTGGTCTAAAACCTTCCTGGACACCTGATGTACCGGTGTGCCGAATTTGGTGAAAATCGGTCCAGTAGTTTGGTCACGCATAGAGAACAGACAGACACACTCATTTTTAGAATATTAAAGGGGTTGTCCAAGTTATGGAAAAAAAAATATAGCACTGTAAATCTGATGGGCAGCAATATATAACTAAGTTCAGCAAGTTTTAGGCAAAAAAAAAAATCTATATTTCCTCATTTCCCTGGTTCTCTTCTGGCCTTTGTTTACATGCAGTAATAACAATCTCTGCCCCTCCCCCCTCCCCTGCAAAGGCAGTGAATATAAGTGCTGTGAGTACATGTCTGCCTGCTGGGATACTCAGCAGCATGTTGTTTGTGTAGGACTACAAGTCCCAGCTGTACAATGACACTGCTGATACACACAGGAATTTCTCCCTACCTGTTCTTGTACAATACAATTCTTCTATAGCTCCTTGCCCAGCATTTGTCTCCTCTCACTGCTGCAGCTACTATTTGTTATAAAGCCTTGAGCCCTCAGTGTGTTCTGGCTGAAGGGGTTAATGTTTTATCTGAAGGAATCCAGGAAGAGAGCAGATAGCAGGAGCCCGGCAAAGAAAGGGGGCGTGGCCAGTGACGTCTCGTGTACAGAGTGTTATCTGAACTCTGAGGCTTGTACACGAAACATCACAGAGCAGGGAGATAAGGTGACATCACAGGTCATGTGACCCTCAGTCAACTCTGAGAAACCAGCAGCTTTAGAAACACAAAGTATATGGGAAAGTTGTTATACCTGACAAGTTAGAAACATATAAAGAACAAAAAAATAACTCGGACAACCCCTTTAAGAGATAGATGGCAGTTTCCATTTGGACTGCTCCTCTCATCTAATATATAAAGCTGAGTGTACGTGTATGTATGTTCGCTAAAGGAATCCGCATTGTCGCATTTACAATCATGAAATCATGGCACACAGATACATCAGGTGTCCAGGAAGGTTTTAGACTGGGTCTCAGCTCTCTAAGACGTACCGTTCCTGAGATAGTCCCCAAAAAATGCAAATATGGCACATCACCTGACCTACTGTACAGACCAAAAGTTTGGACACACCTTCTCTTTCAGAGTTTTCTGTATTTTCATGACTATGAAAATTGTAGATTCACACTGAAGGCATCAAAACTATGAATTAACACATGTGGAATTATATACTTAAAGGGGTTGTCCGGGTTCAGAGATGAACCCGGACATACCTTTCAATTCACCCAGGCAGCCCGCCTGAACAGGGCATCGGAGCATCCTATGCTCCGATACCCTCCTTTGTCCTTCGCTAATTAGCGCAGGGCAAAGGAATTTAGCCCGGTTCCGGTGACGTACCGGGCTCTGCCAGGCGGAGGCTTCCACCCGGCAGTGAGCCCGGTGACGTCATCGGCGCTGATGGGCGGGCTTTAGTGCTGCCCTAGCCATTCAAATGGCTAGGGCAGTGCTAAAGCCGGCCCATTACGGCCGGTGACGTCACCGAACTCACTGCCGGGCGGAAGTTTACAAACAAAAGAGCCCTTGCCCTGCGCAATCCAGCGCAGGGCAAGGGAGGGCATTGGAGCATGAGATGCTCCGATGCCCTGTTCAGGAGGGCTGCCGGAGTCAAAACCTGGGTATGTCCGGGTTCAGCTCTGAACCCGGACAACCCCTTTAACAAAAAAGTGTGAAACAACTGTAAATAGGTCTTATATTCTAGGTTCTTCAAAGTAGCCACCTTTTGCTTTGATTACTGCTTTGCACACTCTTGGCATTCTCTTGATGAGCTTCAAGAGGTAGTCACCTGAAATGGTTTGCACTTCACAGGTGTGCCCTGTCAGGTTTAATAAGTGGGATTTCTTGCCTTATAAATGGGGTTGGGACCATGAGTTGTGTTGGGCAGAAGTCAGGTGGATACACAGCTGATGGTCCTACTGAATAGACTGTTAGAATTTGTATTATGTAAAGAAAAAAGCAGTTAAGTAAAGAAAAACGAGTGGCCATCATTACTTTAAGAAATGAAGGTCAATCAGTCCGAAAAATTGGGAAAACTTTGAAATTGTCCCCAAGTGCAGTCGCAAAAACCATCAAGCGCTACAAAAAGAAACTGGCTCACATGAGGACCGCCCCAGGAAAGGAAGACCAAGAGTCACCTCTGCTGCGTAGGATAAGTTCATCTGAGTCACCAGCCTTTAGAAACAGCAGCTCACATTAGAGACCAGGTCAATGCCACACAGAGTTCTAGCAGCAGACACATCTCTACAACAACTGTTAAGAGGAGACTGTGTGCAGCAGGCCTTCATGCTAAAATAGCTGCTAGGAAACAACTGCTAAGGACAGGCAACAAGCAGAAGAGACTTGTTTGGGCTAAAGAACACAAGGAATGGACATTAGACCAGTGGAAAACTGGGCTTTGGTCTGATGAGTCCAAATTTGATATCTTTGGTTCCAACCACCGTGTCTTTGTGCGACGCAGAAAAGGTGAACGGATGGACTCTACATGCCTGGTTCCCACCGTGAACCATGGAGGAGGAGGTGTGATGGTGTGGGGGTGCTTTGCTGGTGACACTGTTGGGGATTTATTCAAAATTTAAGGCATACTGAACCAGCATGGCTACCACAGCATCTTGCAGCGGCATGCTATTCCATCCGGTTTGCGTTTAGTTGGACCATCATTTATTTATCAACATGACAATGACCCCAAACACACCTCCAGGCTGCGTAAGGGCTATTTGACCAAGAAGGAGAGTGATGGGGTGCTACGCCAGATGACCTGGCCTCCACAGTCACCAGACCTGAACCCAATCGAGATGGTTTGGGGTGAGCTGGACCGCAGAGTGAAGGCAAAAGGGCCAACAAGTGCTAAGCATCTCTGGGAACTCCTTCAAGACTGCTGGAATACCATTTCAGGTGACTACCTCTTGAAGCTCATCAAGAGAATGCCAAGAGTGTGCAAAGCAGTAATCAAAGCAAAAGGTGGCTACTTTGAAGAACCTAGAATATAAGACATATTTTCAGTTGTTTCACACTTTTTTGTTAAGTATATAATTCCATGTGTTAATTCATAGTTTTGATGGCTTCAGTGTGAATCTACAATTTTCATATTCATGAAAATACAGAAAACTCTTTGAAAGAGAAGGTGTGTCCAAACTTTTGGTCTGTACTGTACATTAGCCAATAGAAGCCTGCAGGTATTTCTCTTCACATCCCAGCTGTCATACATACGGTCAGATGTCCCTTTTCAGCAAATACAAGCTAGCAGGTCCTTAGTTCTCCACATACAGTACACACAGTTGTATACCAGGTTTCCATAACAACCCAGCCATTTTTCTTCACTGCTGTAGGTGCAGGGCGAAGTGGATCACACTATTAAGGGAGCGGAGTGCTGTGGAGGTCAAAGGACTTAAACCCCGCCCCCCCAGGTCCAGCTAAACCACGCCCCCTCCCACTATGCAGCCAACAGGGATTAAAAATGAAGGTAAAAATCAACTTCTGTCAGCTGCAGGGGTGGGTGGAAGGTTTACTTTCTCCTTGCAAATCATGCTCAGACAGCACAGTGCTCCTGTCAGAGTGAGCTGTTTAAAAAGACATCCCTGTGTCCATCCAGGCTCTGTGCTGCACAGAGGACTGGAGCTCTGGCCACCCTAGGGGCAGGCTGCTGTGGAGGTCACCGTTAAGGGGGCGGGGTGTTGTGGAAAACACAGTTGAGATGGGGTACTGGGGAGGCCACTAATAAAGCGGCGGCAGCTATGGAGGTCACAGTTAAGGGGGCGGGTTATTGTGGAACTCAATGTTAACGAGACGGGGTACTGTGGAGGTCACTAATAAAGGAGTGGCGTTGTGGAGGTAACTGTTAAAGGGGAGGGTGCAGTGGAGATTAATTAACGGAGTAGGGGACTGTGGAGGCCACTATTAAAGGGGCAGCAGGTACTGTGAAATCGCTGTTAAGGGAGCGGCATACAGTGGAGGTCGCTGTTAAGGGAGAGGGATACAGTGGAGGTCATTATTAAGGGAGCAGGGTACTGTGGCAGTCACTGTTAAAGGGGCAGTTGCTGTGGAGGTCTCTGTTAAGGGAGCCAGGAATGGTGGAGGTTAATTAAGGGGACTGTAACCTATCGTCAATGTTAAGGGGCGGGTGCTGTAGAGGTTACTGTTAAGGCAGTGGGCCCTTGTGGAGGTCACTGTCAAGGGGGTGGGTGCTGTGGAACTCACTGTTAAATGGGCAGGCTGTATTGAAGGTCAAAGTTAAGGGGGTGGGCTGCTGTGGAGGTCCCATTTTAAGGAGACTGGGCACTGTGGGGCGGTCAGTGTTAAGGGGTGGGGGGCACTTATGGGGGTGGGGTGCTGTAAATGTCACTGTTATAGTGGATACTGTCGATATCTTTTAATGACCTACACAAACATTAAATTAAATAGATTAAATATACCGATGCAAAGCTGGGTCCTTCAGCTAGCACCAAAATAAAGTTCATGCTAACATAGTTCCAGAGGACATTCCAGCAATACTACGCAAATTAGACTTGCAAGGCATAACTATAACAGACTGGACACTACCACCGGAGGAAACCATTACATTCCCTAAACTCTCACACCAGGAATCCTGGCAACAATTAACTCCCATGCATTCTAAAAAACAAAGAATCAGTGAACTGTCTCTCCCCAAGACACCGCATAAGGGCTCTTTCACACAAGCGGATGCCGTGTGGGTAATCTGCTGCGTGAAAGGTAGCCAAGCCCCGTTCTGGACAGCAGAGACACGGAGCATTTACATGATTGATAATGCTCCCTGCCTCTCTGTGACCTTTTTACTACAAAATCACAGTGACAACTTTATCTCACTGTGATATTGTAGTAAAAAGATCACAGAAAGGCACAGAGCACTATCAATCATGTTAATGCTTCATGTCTCTGCTGTCCGGAACGGGGCTTGGCTCTCTTACACGCAGCAGATTAACCGCACGGGATCCGCTTGTGTGAAAGAGCCCTAAAGGATACAGTTACTGCAGGGGAATCATAGTAGCAAAAAAAGCCCTCTTGCTATAGTATGTATATCCAAATGATGTCTCTTTGATGTGTTTTTTCATTTTTTTTCTTGACTACTGTTCTCAGTGTTTTTTTTAGAGGTTCCAAATTGGCGCCGAGTGCCTTTTCATGAGCGGTTCTACTCGCTGAGTCACTCCTGAATTGCTACCCATCTTTATACTATATTAACAAGTGCCTCTTATCCTCCCGAGGTACTCTCCTAGCTACTTAGTAATCTGGCAGAGTGGGCTCAGGGCTCGCCCAACAGTAGCCAGCTGCTAGAATTTTACAGCTGGTACATTAAGTTAAATTTAGAGATGTACAGCCCTTTTTAATGTTGTTATATGTTGAGATCAAATACAAGGTTTTGTTCAAAGTCACGTCTTAACAATACACAAAGGTTTCTCTAGTAAACCATGCAGGATTTGACAGTAGTTACATTCAATGTAAATGGGTTAAATATCCCTAAAGAGGACACAAATACAATACCTGAAAAATAAAAAGGTAGATATAGCTTTTCTACAAGAAACCCATTTCAAAAAGACTCACAACCTTGAGAAAGAGAAAAGGGGTATCAATATCATTAACAGATCTTAGTCAATATACATATGTTCAGTCAATATACATATGTTCCGATGAAGAAGGGAGGTTTTCCCTGGTGAAAGGTAAAATAGGTGACCAGCTCCTCACACTAGCAAATGTTTATGTACCAAACAAAGAGCAAGTGGGGTTCCTAAACATGTTTTTCACAAATTAGATATGTTCTCAGAAGGAATGTTAATAATGGGAGGTGATATGAATGTTACTCTCGAACCAGAGCTGTGGAATCGGAGTAGTTATAAAATGGACAGACTCCAAAAATATATAATAAATTGGTACAGTTAGTTCAATGCAGCATGTGCTAATTATATTTTCATAAGAATTTGGGAAAATTATGAAATGTCCTATAAATGTCTGTCTAAGGATCTAGGCTTTTAGTTGAGATAAATGTGTGCTGCCCTTTAAGTACGGTAGATGCTCAGTAGTGAAGCTCCTCCGGTACAGATCAGAGGAAAAAGGCACTGGCTGGAAAGAATGGCTGCACTCATCTCAGATCTGCTAGAGAAAACAGGATTAAAGAGGTTTTCACTAGTTACAAAGATTAGTTTTCAACGTAAAGAGATAGTTAAAAGTAACATAGTAACAGTTTATAAGGCCGAAAAAAGACATCTGTCCATCCAGTTCGGCCTGTTTTCCTACAAGTTGATCCAGAGGAAAGCAAAAAAAACCCTGTGAGGTAGAAGCCAATTTTCCCCACTTTAAGGAAAAAAATTCCTTCCCGACTCCAATCAGGCAATCAGAATTACTCCCTGGATCAACGACCCATCTCTAGTAACTATAACCTGTAATATTATTACACTCCAGAAATACATCCAGGCCCCTCTTGAACTCTTTTAGTGAACTTACCATCACCACCTCCTCAGACAGAGAGTTCCAAACATTTTCAAAATCCATTGGTTAGTAGATTTTACTTTAGTCATGAACTATAGACTGTTCAGCAGGTCTCTCACTGCACATAGGTTTCTATGGTAACCTGCATACCAGAAAGACTTATCTGATTGGCTGAGAGCAGGAGTGACCTCACCCCCACTGAATGATGGGACTGAGTTCTGAGTTTAGCATGATTACTTGTAGTAAGCAAAAGGTACAAGTGTTGGGAGGACTGAGAAGCATGGCTTTACCTGGAATTGTGTTAGAGATCAAAATCTCCTGCTCTGTCAGAGTAAGTTAATATATGCTAATAACGGCTGGAGACCCATCCACAGCCTGAGGAGACAATGTGAGTGCAAACTGCCTGCCAGCCAGCGAATCAACGTGCTGAGAAAACCCCTTTCAAGGCAAGTACTCCTTAGTATGTCTAAACTTTCAATAAACTGTGCATACATCAATTATCCAGTGCATGTTCTCTCTGTATGCTTTATTTTTAGTTTGCTTTTCCTCTGAGCTAATGTTTGGAAAAGTTAGCTGCTCTGAGGGTTCTATATGCTATGCATAGAATATAAGGGGGAAAACGGTTTTCTAACATCTCAAATTCAGAAATACAGAAACACACATGTAAAAAAGTACTATAGGTGTAGAAGCCATTGCTGCAGCATTTTGCATATTTACAATTTATTAAAGTTTTTTGTGTTCTAAAGTTGTATCCATTAAATATATTTTATGTTCTACCTAAATAGCTTGATTATTGAATCATAAGGGTAGAGCTGGGCGATATGGAAAAAAAAAAAAATCTCGATTTTTTTTTTAAATTTTGGACGATTCACGATTTAAATCTCGATTTTCTTATGTTATTAAAAATATTAAAAAAAATAAACAAAAAAAGCCTACTGTGCCCCCATCAGAACTCACAGCAGCCCACTGTGCCCCCACCAGACCTCACATCAGCCCACTGTGCCCTCATCAGACCTCAGATCAGCCCATTGTGCCCATCAGACCTCAGATCAGCCCACTATGCCCCATCAGACCCCACATCAGCCCATTGTGCTCCATCAGACCCCACATCAGCCCATTGTGCCCCATCAGACCCCACATCAGCCCATTGTGCCCCATCAGACCCCACATCGGCCCATTGTGCCCCATCAGACCCCACATCAGCCCATTGTGCCTCATCAGACCCCACATCAGCCCATTGTGCCTCATCAGACCCCACATCAGTCCACAGTGCCCCCTTCAGACCTCAGATCAGCCCACATTAGTGCCCCCTTCAGACCTCAGATCAGCCCACATTAGTGCCCCCTTCAGACCTCAGATCAGCCCACATTAGTGCCCCCTTCAGACCTCAGATCAGCCCACAGTAGTGCCCCTTGAGACCTCAGATTAGCCCACAGTAGTGCCCCCTTGAGACCTCAGATTAGCCCACAGTAGTGCCCCCTTGAGACCTCAGATTAGCCCACAGTAGTGGCCCCTTGAAACCTCAGATTAGCCCACAGTAGTGGCCCCTTTAGACCTCAGATCAGCCCACAGTAGTGCCCCCTTGAGACCTCAGATTAGCCCACAGTAGTGGCCCCTTGAAACCTCAGATTAGCCCACAGTAGTGGCCCCTTTAGACCTCAGATCAGCCCACAGTAGTGCCCCCTTGAGACCTCAGATTAGCCCACATTAGTGCCCCCTTTAGACCTCAGATTAGCCCACAGTAGTGCCCCCTTGAGACCTCAGATTAGCCCACAGTAGTGGCCCCTTGAAACCTCAGAATAGCCCACAGTAGTGCCCCCTTCAGCCCTCAGAACAGCCCACTAGGCCACCATAAGAATAAAATAAAAAAATCCCTTACTTGTCCTGCACTCCTCAGTCTTCTTCTCCCGGCGCTGCACTGTCACCTGACTGCGTGCAGCGTCAGGTCAGAGTGCGCGCACTACGTCCTGACGCTGTACGCGGTCAGGACAGTGCAGCGCGGCCCCGGAGAAGAAGAGGAGCGCGGACACCGGAGCGGAGCAGGACAGGTGAGAGATTTTTTAAATTTTATCTGGCGGGCGCCATTTTAGGAAAATCGAGTTCACGATTTTCCTAAAAAATAAAATCGTGAGGCTTTCAATTGGCGAATTAATTAGATTAATCGCCCAGCCCTACATAAGGGTGATAAAAAGTTTAAATTAAGTTATCGCCTAAACATGCGCCATGTATGAGGGAGTGGGAGTCAAAGTTAGGGGAAATTGAGGAGTCGGGGCTTTGGCTTACCGACTCCACAGCCCTGTCTCAAACTCAATATAGACACCACAAAAGGAAGTTCTACCATAGCCTATAGTAAGTTGAGACTGATCAGGAAGATGCTAAAGAATATATAATTAACAGAAGCATGGATATTTGTGAACCCGAAGGAAAAGACTATTCACAGTTCTCTATAATCTACAAATCAGTACTCAAGGATAGACCAAATCTATGTTCAACAAAAATGTTTAAACTTGGCCACGGAGGCAAATTTTGATACAATAGTCTTCACAGACCATGCACCATTATTTGTGTATTTTACATTTCAAGACTAAAAAGAAAGTAAAGAAAGCCCCAGAAAGTACAACTTGATGCTAGACGAATCCCTGCTAAAATTAGACAAGAATATTGAGCATATTGCAGAGCAGATCAAACTCTTTTTGAAGAAAAACAGAGGGAATCAGCCATTCAACTCTATGGGAGGCACATAAAGTGGTGACAACCTATACAACTAGGCACAAGGAGAGGGAGGGGGGAGGGAAAAGCGTCAGAAAATCAACAAAATTTTCCGTAAGATTCTAAAGTTAAAAGCAGAGCATAAGATGACATACTTCATAGAAATGAATGGAGGACAGCTGCGCATGCGCAGGGCGCCCTCCTCAACTTTCCCCACTCTGTTCTCCGCATAGGTGTGGGTCCCAGAGGTGGGACCCGCACCTATCAGATAGCGATATGCCCCCATTGTCTATGATGGGAAAAGCTATTTAAATCTGATGGTTACGGCATACAATATTATTAGAAATACCTACATATCCTGGCTCCTCACATGACAAAATATTTCAATGGTTCTGGTATAATAGACTCTTTTAGACAAGAAACTCTGAAGGCTACTATAACCGTCATCCCGAAGGAGGATAAAGACTCCACAATATGCGCTAGCTATCACCCAATCTCTCTTCTCAATAACGACATTAAGATATATGCAAAAATATTGGCCACGCTTATTCAAGACATGCTCCCACGGTTAATAAATACAGAACAAGTAGGATTTATCCCTGGCCTAGAGGCTAAAGATAATGTTATAAAGGTCCTAAACGCAATAGAAGTAAATATAAGAAAATTCCAATAACATTAATTCTACAGACACAGAAAAAGCCTTCGACAGGCTTAACTGGCGCTTTTTAACCACTTCCAGTCTGCCCATCGACTATAAACGTCCTGGTAGTGGATCTCTATCTCTGAATGGACGTTTTAAAACGTCATTGAGCTTTGCCCCCTGTGTGCAGCACCTGTACATAGAAGCTCCATGACTCAGCTGCCTCCTGAAAGCCAAGAACATGGAGCTTTAACCTGAGACCTTTTTTCCTGCTCTCCAGGCTTTTGATCACTCTGACAAGCTGTCAAAGCCATCACAAATGCTTGTACTAGGTCCCTTTCATTGCTGCCGGTCACAGAGCAGTTTACAACCACATATGGGGTGTTTCTGCAAACTTCAAAATCAGGAAAATAAATATTCAGGTTTGGTTTGCGGTTTACCCTTGCTATCTTATAGGAAAAATGAATTAAAAATTGAAAATCTGCAAAAAAAAATATATTTATTTTTAAATTTCACCTTCCTTCTGTTTTAATTCTTGTGTGAAATCTAAGGGTTAACAAACTTTGTAAAAATCAGTTTGGATTACATTGGGGGCTGTCGTTTCTAAAATATGTTCATTTATGGGAGGTTTCTATTATTTAAGCCTCTCAAAGTCACTTAAGAACTGCAAAGGTCCTTTAAAATTAACTATTGGAAATTTTCATGAAAATCTTAAAAATTAGATCTAAAATTGGAAACCTTCTAACGTCCTCAAAAAATAAAATTACATTTCAAAATTATGCCAACATAAAGTGGACATATGGTGAATGTTCATTAATAACAATTTTATTAGATATCCCTCTGCAACTTAAAAGCAGAGAAATTAATATTTGAAAAATTGTGATTTTTTTCAAAATTTTCAGTAAATTTTGGATTTTTTTTTATAAATAAAGGTAAAATATATTGACTCAAATTTACCATTAACACAAAGTACAATGTGTCACAAGAAAACAATCTATGAATGGCTTGGATAAGTAAAAGCGATCCAAAGTTATTATTACCACATGAAGTGACATGTCAGATTTGCAAAATTAGGCCTGGTCAGGAAGGGGGTAAATGGCCCGGATGGGAAGTGGTTAATAGCCACTTTAGAGAAATCAAATTTCTCCTCTGATTATTATCTAAATTAGATAAGGGCTCTATATACAATCGAGTCAGCCTCAGTCAAGGTTAATTGAACTCTCTCACCAGCATTCAATATTAAAAACGGTAGAAGGCACGGCTGCTCACTATCTCCATTACAATTTATTATACAGGGTGGGCCATTTATATGTATACAACTAAATAAGATGGAAATGAATGGGGATATTAACTTCCTGTTTGTGGCACATTAGTATATGGGATGGGGAAAACCTTTCAAATGGGTGGTGACTATTTTGAAGTCGGCCATTTTGGATCCAACTTTAGTTTTTTCAATGGGAAGAGGGTCATGTGACATCAAACTTACTGAGGATTTCACAAGAAAAACAATGGTGTGCTTGGTTTTAACGTTACTTTATTCTTTCATGAGTTATTTACAATATTCTCTTTGTTTACAGCCATGTCGCAGAGGTTAACACGTGAAGAGCGGATAGAAATTGTGTTGATGTCTGTTGAACGCAGTACCCGGGTCATTGCAGCAGATTTCAATGCAAGACACCCTACGAGACCACCCATCTCCCATGCTACAGTTAGCAAACTGCTTGCCAAGTTTCGTGAAACTGGTTCAGTGTTGGATTTGCCAAAACGTGGATGCCTGAAAACTGTCACTAATGAAGAAACATCAGTGGCTGTGCTAGCTTCATTCAGCAAGAGCCCACAGCGTAGCACTCGCTGCATGTCACTGGAGAGTGGCATCAGTTGAACATCCCTTCGGTGGATATTAGCTACTCACAAATGGCACCCTTACAAACTCCAGCTGCTGCAGCATCTCAACGTGGATGACCCAGATCGGCGCACTGAATTTGCAGAATGTGCAAAACAAAAATTGGAACAGGACCCTCAGTTTACACAGAACATTTTGTTCAGAGATGAGGCAAACTTTTATGTGAATGGTGAAGTTAACAAAAAAAACCCACCGCTATTGTTCTGACACTAACCCACATTGGATAGATCCCTCCAAGACTGTTGGAACACAAAAATTGATGTTATGGTGTGGTATATGGGGTACAAAGATAGTGGGGCCATTCTTCTTCAATGGAAACCTCAAGGCCACTGGATATGTGAAATTGCTACATGATGATGTGTTTCCCTCTTTATGCACTGAAGCTGGCACGTTCCCTGAGTTTTTCCAGCAAGATGGTGCACCACCACATTATGGGTGTTAGGTCCGAGCATTCCTAGATGAACAGTTTCCTGGAAAGTGGATTGGTTGTCGTCGTGGGCCAGTTGAATGGCCCCCAAGGTCTCCCGATCTGACCCCCTTAGACTTTTATCTTTGGGGTCATCTGAAGGCAATTGTCTATGCCAGGCATCCCCAAACTGCGGCCCTCCAGCCTTTGTAAAACTACAACTCCCACCATGCCCTGCTGTAGGCTGATAGCTGTAGGCCGTCCGGGCATGCTGTGAGTTGTTTTGCAACATCTGGAGGGCCGCAGTTTGGGGATGCCAGGTCTATGCTGTGAAGTTACGAGATGTGCAGCACCTGAAACTACGGATACTGGAAGCCTGTGCTAGCATTTCTTCTGCGGTGTTGCTGTCGGTGTGTGAAGAGTGGGAGAAGAGGGTTGCATTGACAATCCAACACAATGGGCAGCACTCTGAACACATTTTATAAGTGGTCAGAAACTTGCAAATAACTCATGAAAGAATAAAGTTACGTTAAAACCAAGCACACCATTGTTTTTCTTGTGAAATTCCCAATAAGTTTGATGTGTTACATGACCCTCTCCCTATTGAAAAAAATAAAGTTGGATCCAAAATGGCCGACTTCAAAATGGCCACCATGGTCACCACCCATCTTGAAACGTTTTCCCCCTCCCATATACTAATGTGCCACAAACAGGAATTTAATATCACCAATCATTTCCATTTTATTTAGGTGTATCCATATAAATGGCCCAACATGTATTGCTGGAACCATTACTGGCAAAGGTGAGGCAGAACAAATTAACCCTGGGCCTAGCCATCAAAACAATAGACCACAAGGCTGCTGCCTATGTGGATGATATGTGGTTTGGAAAACGAGAAACAATCAATCCTTGTTTGAGGAGGTAGGGAACTCTTTTACCAGAGACCATACCTTTAAAATATGGTTTCAAGCTTTGAGAAAACACAACCTGTAAATACCAGTCAAAAGAGACTATTTATTAATACCGAAGAAATATAAACTTTTGAGGAAAAAGATTAGGCAAAATCCAGAAACACATATGATACTGCTTAAAGAAATATTAACATTATACTGAGAGATAGACTGTTCCCATCCCATCCAACATAATGAAAACACTGATTCCTAGGCAATAGATACAGGAGCAACCACCCGCCATTAAAGAATGATTTGATGATGTATGCCAAAGCAGCAGATTTGAAAAACGGAAATGGTACATTCTGGGTCAACACAATAAATTCACTAAAATTTGGGATAAATGCCCGAAATACATAAAGACTAATAAGTCTGAAATACCTAGATTAAGAATGGCTTCTACAAGACATTTACAGAATGCTGACTAAAGTCATGACAATAGTACTATTTTGTGTTTAAAAAGGGGTCTGAAGACATGAGCAAATATCTCCCCCCTCCTTTTTGGATCTTAATACTGGGGCCTTTTTGACACCTAATGGTATTTACAATGTTATTCTGTAACGTTTTAATAAAGGCTTGACCCAAAACAATAAAGGGGAATAAAACAATGTTATGATACTGCATATAGAATGTAAACTATGTACAGAAAGGATTTTTATAAGCTTTCATTGTTGGATCTCAGAATGCTACAAACAGTAAACTTATTCTGTTATAGTTATTGAACTTATATAAAACAAAAAAAAAGTTTTAAAGCCCTCTTGGTCTATGTATCAGTGCTTATATTTTCACTTTTGTATAAAGAAAAAATTACAAAAATGTTGTTTTTCATACAAAACTCAACGGCTGTTAAACATATTTCTCAAGTACATATGTAAATGGTTACAGGTGTGGTCTGATTAGACACTGGGTCTTGCCACAAGAAGACATAAGTGTTTCTCCCGCTGGTACTCGAGACTAATTTTGAGTATTGTATCGCTTGGTGAAAGATCACTGACTGCTAGACATGCTTTTACACACTCAAAGACATTTTGCCCAGCTGACAGTGTGAGTGCATCATTGGACACAGATGCAAGATGGTCATTTCTACAAATTGCTAGCAATCTAAACCGTTCTGACCTAGGTGTAAGGAGGTGTTGAGAGCAGTGGTTATGTAAGGGCACGCAAACACTACACACAGAGTTTGAACAGCCCAGATCACCAGAAGAAAGGCTTGTTTGATACGCCAACAAGCAGCTCCATGTTTCATTTTCAACTGTCCAGATACAGGTGGCACCTTCATTACACCCCCCGTCTCTGGCAGGACCATTTGCAGGTGCATAGCAGATGGAAATTCTGTGTCACTTCACCTATTACGTGTCCTGTCGTTGACAGCTAACCATTGCTTTCGTTTGCAGTGGTGTTGTATATGAGAAACCTAGTCTTCAGCAACAAACCCAGGTTCTGTTTGGGATCCCACAGCGATCAGGTGGTTCGATTATGGATGCCTCATGGTAAGAGCTTCAATTGTGCCTCTGCTATGCAGCAAGACACCCCAACTGTTGGTTTGATGATCTGGGAGGCATTGCATGCAACAGTCATTTACCCATAGTCGTCTTTCAGAGGAACGTCATTCCTGGTTATGGACACTGCTCGTTTCTCAGAAGTGCACGGCATTATACGGATTTATAATGCTGTGTGTCTCTGCGACACCTTAAATCTATAGAATTATTCTGAAAGCATTATTTCAATATGATTCTGTAGCAGTAAGGTCATGCAGAGACACACAGCATTACAAATCAGTAGAATGCTGTGCACTTCTGGGAATCTAGCAGAGTCCATAATGGGGAATCAAGCTCACACGCACAGGAGACACCCATCTGAAAGAGCCCTTAGTAGTGATACTTGGGATACAAACAGCTTAACAATCTGTGCTCGACATCCTGTGGCCACATGTGTTTCCTCTAATTGCAGGGCTTCAAACTGTTATTTTTCATGGTAATAATGCCTGCCCACTTGTAGCAAGAGTTTTCCAGGAATGTTTCCATCTTTGGCCCACCAGCCTCGGCAACCTACGATGTGCAAGATCTACAGGCCCTGCTGTAACATATATTGGCAAATGTGCCGCTGGATGCCATACGTAAACCTGAATGCCTTCATGTCCAACCATATGTCATCTTGTATCCAGGCTACAGGCACGGTCCCTCCTCCAATAAACATATCCTTTCACTATAATATTGTAACCACTTAAATAGATCATCAGTACATTCACACGTATAAAGTTTCATTTGATTCCAACAACTCCTTCTTGGTGTGTTATTGTTTTTGTCAATGAGTATACTACCTCTTCTCTTCTGGAGGTCAGGCAGATGTTGGTCAGTGATGCCACCAGTTATGCCTGCTGGCTTCATTCACGCCACTGTAATACCACTATCGCAACATACATTTACTTCATCCCAGGAAAAAACTTCAGGGCAGAATGTACCTTATTCAGCCTTGACATCATACTTATGGCTACACACATGGGACTGTATCATCCTTTGCTTCCTTTCCTGGCTGGATTCCTTTTTCCATCACATTATACACAGCTTGTTTCCATGGTTACAATCTCCCTGTAATCTAGCAGCAATGGTTGTACTTACACACTATAGGAAAAAGCACCAGCCTATACACTCACCGGCCACTTTATTAGGTACACCTGTCCAACTGCTCGTTAACACTTAATTTCTAATCAGCCAATCACATGGCGGCAACTCAGTGCATTTAGGCATGTAGACATGGTCAAGACAATCTTCTGCAGTTCAAACCGAGCATCAGTATGGGGAAGAAAGGTGATTTGAGTGCCTTTGAACGTGGCATGGTTGTTGGTGCCAGAAGGGCTGGTCTGAGTATTTCAGAAACTGCTGATCTACTGGGATTTTCATGCACAACCATCTCTAGGGTTTACAGAGAATGGTCCGAAAAAGAAAAAACATCCAGTGAGCGGCAGTTCTGTGGGTGGAAATGCCTTGTTGATGCCAGAGGTCAGAGGAGAATGGGCAGACTGGTTCGAGCTGATAGAAAGGCAACAGTGACTCAAATTGCCACCCGTTACAACCAAGGTAGGCAGAAGAGCATCTCTGAACGCACAGTACGTCGAACTTTGAGGCAGATGGGCTACAGCAGCAGAAGACCACACCGGGTGCCACTCCTTTCAGCTAAGAACAGGAAACTGAGGCTACAATTTGCACAAGCTCATCGAAATTGAACAGTAGAAGATTGGAAAAACGTTGCCTGGTCTGATGAGTCTCGATTTCTGCTGCGACATTCAGATAGGGTCGGGTAAGGTCAGAATTTGGCGTCAACAACATGAAAGCATGGATCCATCCTGCCTTGTATCAATGGTTCAAGCTGGTGGTGGTGGTGTCATGGTGTGGGGAATATTTTCTTGGCACTCTTTGGGCCCCTTGGTACCAATTGAGCATCGTTGCAACGCCACAGCCTACCTGAGTATTGTTGCTGACCATGTCCATCCCTTTATGACCACAATGTACCCAACATCTGATGGCTACTTTCAGCAGGATAATGCGCCATGTCATAAAGCTGGAATCATCTCAGACTGGTTTCTTGAACATGACAATGAGTTCACTGTACTCAAATGGCCTCCACAGTCACCAGATCTCAATCCAATAGAGCATCTTTGGGATGTGGTGGAACGGGAGATTCGCATCATGGATGTGCAGCCGACAAATCTGCGGCAACTGTGTGATGCCATCATGTCAATATGGACCAAAATCTCTGAGGAATGCTTCCAGCACCTTGTTGAATCTATGCCACGAAGAATTGAGGCAGTTCTGAAGGCAAAAGGGGGTCCAACTCGTTATTAGGTGTACCTAATAAAGTGGCCGGTGAGTGTATATGCTAACAGTCCCGGCCAGCGCTTTTTCCTGTAGTGTGCAAGTACAACCATTGCTGTTGGATTGCAGGCAGGTTGTAACCATGGAAACAAACAGTGAGTGCCTCCAGCGCTTATGTTGCATGACGTCACAGACAAGGAGACTAGGAATACTGTATCCAGGAGGGTATGGCAGGCATGGCAGAATCCATTCATCACATGCGTCTACTGCCTCCTGTGCCCTGCCTCCTGAGAGGAGATACCATAGAGAGCGCACAGTGCCACTGCCAGAGTCCCGCCTCTCAAGTGCAGAGAGGAGATGGAGATATAGGGCACAGTGCATTTACTTCAGAGAGAATGTGTGTGAGAGACCGTTCCAGTAACACCCACTGACACTACACCACCAAATAAGTCCTACCCCGAAAATAAGCCCTAGCCCTTTTTTTTTTTAGAGTAAAAAATATAAGACACGGTCTTATTTTCTGAGAAACATGGGTATGATGGAAAAAAGAATCCAGCCAGTGAAGGAAGCAATATATTAGAAAGTGGCTTTTATGAAGTTTCTTTACATGATAAATGTAAAAGAGACTCAAGCCCTTTAAATTAAAACAAAAACTCCAAGAAGTGACCCCATTTTAGAAACCTTACAGTATTTACCAAGGGGAGTCCTAATATTTTGACACAAGCACAGTTTAGGAGTAAAAGAGCACCCCTGTGCATCTGATGTGCTAACAACTGTAGAGTTTCGGGGGGAAATCATAACTGGGACCCCCAAGATGTTACCCCTTTTTGGGACCTAAACCCCACAAAGTATTTATTAAAAGGTGCAGTTCTGAAAATATTAACCCCTTCCCGACCAGCGCCGTACCTGTACGGCGCTGCGGGAAGTAACTTCCCGACCAGCGCCGTAGTGCTACGGCGCACTGATCAGCTGCGGGGGCGGGCTGTTCCCAGTAGCCGGACCCCTGCTGCATACACCCGCATCGGTGAAAACACCAATGCGGGCGTATTAACCCTTCATGTGCAGCGGTCAGCGCTGACCGCGGCACATGCGATGCGGGCGGTCGGAAAGGGTGTCCATCGGGTCCCCGCGCTGCTGTGACGGGGACCCGATGGCTTAGATAGCAGACGGATGCCTTCCTTAGGCAACCGGCTGCTATCTACGGAAGCCTGTGAGATCCAGCCCACTGGATCTCACAGGCAGTAAGCTGGAAGTGTATTACTGTGTGTACGCTATTCGTACGCAATTCGTACGCATTTGCGTATAGATTAAAATATGCGTATGAATAGCGTAGGAATTTTAAAATGCGTACGCAAATATGCAAAAATGGCACTCATCTCTAATTGTAATGCATTGTAAAGGGGATCAGACCCCAAAAGTTAAAAAAGTGTAAAAAAAAAAGTGAAAAAAAGTGAAAAAATAGTTTTACAAAAAAAAAAGTTTCAAGTTCCAAAAAAAGCGTCCTTTTCACAAAATATAAAAAAAAAAATTGTAAAAAATTGTGAAAAAAAAGAAAAATAGACATATTAGGTATCGCTGCGTCTGTATCGACCGGCTCTATAAAAATATCACATGATCCACCCCACCAGGTGAACACAGTAAAAAAAAAAAAAAAAAAAAAAAGCCTTTTTTTTCACCTTGCCTCACAAAAAGTGTAATTGCAGGCGATCAAAAAGGCGTATTTACCCCAAAATGCTACCAATCAAACCGTCATCTCGTCCCGCAGAAATGTAGACCCTACCTGAGACAATCGCCCCAAAAATAAAAAAATATGGCTCTCAGAAAATAGCAACACAACAAAAAAGATTTTATTCTGTTCAAAAATGCATCTAATGTGTAAAACTTTCCAAAAATAAAAATGTTAGACATATTGGGTATCGCTGCGTCCGTAACAACCTGCTCTATAAAAATATTACATGAGATGGCCCACCAGGTGAATGCTGTAAAAAATTTTTTTAAAAAAACTATGCCATTTTTTTTCACTTTGCCTCACAAAAAGTGTAATAGCAGGCGATCAAAAAGTCTTATGTACCCCAAAATGGTACCAATGAAAACGTCACCTCATCCCGCAAAAAATGAGCCCCCACATAAGACAATAACTCAAAAAAATAAAAATCAATGGCCGCAAACCAATCCATCAAAATCTGTGCTGCAAAATCCATATGGTGCTCCTTCTGTTCTGAGTCCTGCCATGTGCCCCCACAGCAGTTTACCACCACATATGGGGTGTTGCCATATTCAGGAGAAAATGGGTAACAAATTATGGGGTGCTTTTCTCCTGTTACCCCTTGAGAAAATGAAAAATTTGGGGCTAAAGCAACATTTTATTGGAAGAAATGAAACTTTTCATTTTCACAGCCAAGTGTTTCCAAATTCCGTAAAACGCTTAGGGGGTCAAAGTGGCCAGTACCCCCCTTAATATATTCTTTGAAGGGTGTAGTTTCAAAAATGGGGTCACTTTTTGAGGGTTTCCACTGTAGGAGTACGTCAGGGTCTCTCAATTACAAAATGGTGCCTAAAACCATTCTAGCAAAATCTGCCTCCAAAATCCTTTCCTTATGACCACTGCCACAAACCCATAGAGACGTTTACCACCACATATGGGGTATTTCTGTAAACTGCAGAATCAGAGCAATGTATATTGAGGTTAAGTTGGCTGTTAACCCTTGCTGTGTTGCAAGAAAAAAATTATTAACAATCTACCAAAAAAGTGAAATTTTGAAATTTCACCTCCATTTTCCATTAATTCTTGTGAAACACCTCAAGGGTTAACAAAGTTTGTAACAGCAGTTTTTTTTATAATTTGAGGGGTGTAGTTTCTAAAATGGGGTCATTTATGGGTGGTTTCCATTACGTAAGCCACTCAAAATCACTTTATATCTGAATTGGTGCTTAAAAAAATGGTTTTGGAAATTTTGTTGAAAATTTGAAAAATGGCTTCTAAACTTCTAAGCCTTCTAACGTCCCAAAAAAGTAAAATGACATTTATAAAATGATGCCAACATAAAGAAGACATATGGGGAATGTAAAATAATAACTATTTTTGGAGGTATTACTATATATTTTGAAAGTAGAGAAATTGAAATTTGGTATTTTTAAAAAAATAAAAATGAAATATTTTGCCACAAATTTACTACGGTCGTGAAGCACAATATGTCACGAGAAAACAATCTCAGAATGGCTTGGATAAGTAAAAGCGTTCCAAAGTTATTAACACAAAGTGACATGTCAGATTAGCAAAAAATGGCCTGGTCAGGAAGGTGAAAATAGGCCCGGGTTGAAAGGGTTAAAAGGGATTGTCTCACTTCAATAAATGTCATGTAGAGAAAGTTAATACAAGGCACTTACTAAAGTATTGTGATGGTCCATGTTGCTTCATTTGCTGGATTGATTCATTTTTCCATTACATCATACACTGCTTATATTCAGAGGTTACAACCATCCTGCAATCCAGTAGTAGTGGTGGTTTGCTTGCACGTCTATACATAGTCCTACAGTGTGTAAGCATGGACACTGCTGCTGGATTGCAGAATGGTTGTGACTAGGGATATTTTGAAGTTCGCTTTTGGTTCGGGTTGGGTATACGCTGAATTGAGTTATGGATTCCGTTACCACGGACCATAACGCAATTCCGTGACAGAATGTATAACAGAATGCCTTTAGATGCATTCCGTTATTCATTTCGTCATAATAGAAGTTTATGGCCTGTATAACGGATCCATCCGGTTTCCATTATGCTGGATCCCTCTTTATTGTAGTTATGTGTGCACAGCTGTATGAGGGCTCATTTTTGCGAGGAGGATCTGTACTTTTCATTCATACCATTCTGGGGTGTGTACAGCTTTTTGATCACTTATTTAATTTTTTTTGTGGGAGAAGCAACCAAAAAAATGACAAATCGGCAATTGTGACCCTTTTTTCCCATACGGGATTACAATATTTTGATAGTACAGGCATTTATGCATGTGGCAATACCCATGATGTGGGTACCCTTGCCAGTAATAGGGCTCTATAGGAAAGACTGTGCAGTAGCCTCCTGTCATAGACTATGACAGGGGCTGTCGCACACAAGCTCCGGCTCCTCCAATCGCCACACAGGATAACTGGAAGCACGTGCTTTCGGTTTTTAGCATGCTCAGATGCCGTGGTCAGGTTTGACCACGGCATCTGAGGGGTTAAATGTCTGCGATCGGCATTATTGCCGGTCTACTGTAGGAGGACCAGACATGGGACATACTATTACGTCAATAAAATGCAATAAAAGCATTTTTGAGAAAAAAAAAGGTGTCACTTTTCTGAAAGATACATATTTTTTTAATTTCTTGTGTGTAGTATCTGGTGATGTTTTGATTCCTGTATTTTTTAGCCTTTAAGACGCACCAGACTATAAGACACACCTAGGATTTGGAAGTAGAAAATAAGAAAAAAAATATTTTCCATCAGACCTCAGCAGACCCCCAGCCTCCAACAAGCTCAGATCAGACCTCCCAACCTCAATCATCCACTCAGACACCCCCCCCAATCTCAGATCAGACCCCACAGCCTCCATTAGCTTCAGATCATGCTCCCCAGACTCAGACCAGACTCCCAATCAACCTCAGATCAGGACCCCGCCCAGAACCCTTCACCCTCATATGGGACCCCCAGTCAAAATCAGCTGCAGATCAGACCCTCCAGCCTCAATCAGCCATAGATGGGACCCCCAATCAGCTTCAGATCGGACCCCCAGACGTAATCACCCTCAGATTGGCCCCCCAGCCCCAAATCAGATCTTCCAAGCCCTATCAGCCTCAGATCATAGGCTCATTAGAGCTTAGATCTGACATTACAAAAAAAAAAAAAAAACAACAACAAAACAAAACAAACTTACCTTGCTTGTTCAGGATGGTGCTGCAGATTCAGGAGACACCGCTCCATCGTTTCTTCCGGGTCCCGCTGTGTACTGTGACCCGAAGCCGCACAGCGCCAGAAGTGTGCCTATGTCCCGGACCCGGAAGACGTTCAGGGAAAGCGAGTACAGCCAGCACAGTCTTGCCCTCACATGCCCTTGCCTCCCTCATGCTAATGACCGCTTCCATAAACCCCCATATCAAACTCCTGTATATCAGCACTCAGATCAGACCTTAAAAAAAATAAATTCACTTACTACTTCTGCTCCGCTACTACTCTGCGGGTCTGGGGGTCTCTCCTCTAGTCGCACACACTGATTAGCTCTGGGCCCACCATGCACTGTTACCTGATTGCGTGCTACATCAGGTCATAGAGCTTGCACTACGTTGTGATGCTGGACACAGACAGTAGCAGCCCCGGGAAGGAAGACCAGAGAGGGTGAGTACTCACACCCTGCTCCCTGCACCTACTGCATACTAGTGAGCTCTTCCATAACGACAAGCTAACTAGTATTCACTTTAAGACACACTGACACCCCCACTTTAGGGGAAAAAAGGATGTCTTATAAAGGGAAAAATGTGGTAGAAATAATAGGCCCCATCCCCAGTGGTGTTGGCAATAAAAAAAAACTCAGCTTAACAAAGTGCATGTGTTGGGACACTTGCGCTTCACTGGAGGCAGCAGTACCTGACAATCCCAAGATGATCATGTGAGGTCATAACACTGGGAGCGTAGGTCCTGGTGCATGAGTAAGTAGTTGTGAGTGCAAGCAGTTGAGGGTACTATTTATTATTATTTTTTTTTTTTTTAAACCCTGAAAGCCCATTTTTTCCCTAGTGTGCCCATTTTTAACGGCTGTTATAGAGGTGCACTCCTGTCTAAAAGGCTGCTGAATACAGTCAATGGAGTGCTATTAAAAAAAAAAGTCTCATTAATATTTCCATTGACTTTTATTGGTTTTAAAAATGAATTTGTGATGGCCGTTACAATGCCCTTCATTTGATTGTAGCCTAAAGGAGTGAGAAGAAAGGCAGTCTCAAACCAAATCACCCCCTGTGCCTAATCAAGCCAACTCGGACTATTTTACTAGCATCTGGATTGGTTTTAGGTGTCTTCAGCTCTGATGATTATGTGAAGGTATGTTCATACAAGCATATTTATTTGACCATTCATTTGTAGGGTGTAGTGTACTGAAAGGGGTTGTGTCATTTCACCAAATAGCATTTATTATGTAGAGAATGTTAATAACTAATGTATTATTATCTATATTGCCTCCTTTGATGGCTGGATTCCATCACATACACTGCTCATTTCCATGGTTACAGCCACCCTGCAATCCAGCAACGGTGGCTGTACTTGTACACTATAGAAAAAAAAGCACCAGCGTACGTGCAGTCCCACAGTCTTGGCCACCTGAGAGGCCGGCACTTTTTCCTATAGTTTACAAGCACGACCACCACTGATGGATTGCAAAATTATTTTATTAATACCCTAAAATGCGTTAAAATAAAACACGATTACATATCTTCGTCTCCGGAGCCATTCTGCTGGCCACCAGCCTGGCTCTTCTACCAGAGTTTGTTTACACACCACACTGGTGATATGCAAATTACTGTCCTCATTGGTCTTGCGTCGTATAATTCCAAGGACAGTGATTGGCTGCAGCGGCCATGTATTCTATACCTGCACGTCACTGCTGCAGTCTGTAAACAAACAGGAGAAGGACTGCACTGGCTATAGAGAGAATGGTGCCATAGAGTGAAGTATTTTTTTTTTTAAAGCATTCAGAGGAATTGCTTAAAGGGCTCTGGCTCTGAACCTGGACATACCCAGGATTTCACCCAGGCAGCCTGCCTGACAACAGCATTGGAGCATTTTATGCCTCAATGCGCTGCCTTTCCCTGCACTGGATCGCGCAGGGCAAGGGCTCTTTTGTTTGCAAACGCACACTGCCGGACGGAGGCTTCTGCCCAGCAGTGTGTTCTGTGACGTCACTGGCTCTCATGGGCTGGCCTGCCCGCCCATTAGTGCTGGGCGGAAGCCTGTGCCTGGCAGAGCCCGGTTTGTCACCGGAACTGGGCAAAATGCCTTTGCCCTGCACTGTTTAGCGCAGGGCAAAGGAGAGCATCGGAGCATTACATGTCAGGCAGGCTGCCTGGGTGAAATTCTGGGTTTAAGAATCTTCTTCCTTTAAGAATTTTTGTTCTAAATTCTGAAAAAACTATTTTCCTGTTTTACATAAATAATGGTTAATTACTATATCAATAAAAAGTTATGTAGCTTTCTAATAACCTTCATGTTTCAATTCCTCATCATTCGGAAAATTTATGGGAGGTCAGAAAGATGAAAATTGCTTACCGGTAATTGGATTTTCCATAAAGCTTCCACAACGGCACCAGCAGAAGGATATCCCACCTCCCAGGGACAGGAAACAACATGGAGACCAACAATTTAAAAGTCTCCTCCCCTTTACCTCTTCAAGTTTGTAACCTAGGACACGTAATTGATGCAGAACGAAAAAACTTTATGTAAAGACACAAATCAGGACAATATCATCAGATCAACATAACATGTCAAAAGTAGTAAATTTGTTAAGTAAGGCAGGGAAATAGTGGTGCCGTTGTGGAGGCTATATGGAAAATCCAATAATCGATAAGATTAATTTTCATCTTTTCCATACGCCTCCCCAACGGCACCAGCAGGAGGATTAACAGAGCAAATATCCTCTAGAGTGGGACAACCGCAGAAAAGACTTTACATTCAAAGGCCAAGTCTTTGTTATATGCAACGTCTAGCTTATAGTGTCTGAAAAAGGTAGATGGATTTGCCCAGGTGTAGATAGATTTGCCCAGGTAGCAGTCTTGCAAATTTGATCAAGGGAGGCTGAGGCACCTTCTGCCCAGGAAGTTGAAACGGCTTTTGTAGAATGGGCTTTTAACCCATCTGGAATGTCGACCCATTTCTGAGAATAAACCAGAGAAATGGTCATTTTTATCCACCGTGCAATGGTTGCTTTACTTGCTGCCGGTCTTTTATTTGGACCCTGAAACTGTACAAATAAATGGTCTGACTTTCTTAACGGCTCTGTGGATTGTAAGCATTGAAGAACGCACCTCCTGACATCTAGATTATGGAATTTATACTGTCTAGAAGAATCTCCCTGAGGACAAAAGGTAGGAAGGGATACCTCTTGCTGACAATGGAATCTAGAAAAGACCTTTGGCAAAAAGGCAGGAGAATGTTTCCGGACAATTCTGTCATCCAGGATGGAGAATTAAGGGGGCTTACAAGAAAAGGCGTGAATTTCACCTACCCTTCTGACAGTAGTAATAGCCACTAAAAAGGCTGTTTTTAACAAGAGTAACTTTAGGGAGATATCACTAATGGGCTCAAAGGGAGGATCTAACAAGCCAGATAAAACTAGGTTTAGATCCCAAGGTGGAATTGAAAAATGGAAGGCAGGACTGATTCTATAGGCTCCCTTTAGAAATCTCTTTACCAGCTCTATTTCTGCCACTCTGATGTCTAGGAAGGCAGATAGGGCAGCTATCCGTACCTTCAAGGTACTTACTCTAAAACCCATGTCTAGGCCCTTCAGAAGAAAATCCAAGTTGATTTTAACATCCGGAGGCATGGATGGGTCCCAAGAACCTGCAGTAAAATCCGGAAAAGCCTTCCAGGTTTTACTATAAATCTTAGAGGTAATTGGTTTCCCGCTTTTAAGCAGGGTGGCAATTATGGAATCAGATAAGCATTTTTTAAGATGTTGCGTTCAACATCCAGGATGAGGTACAGTGTGTTTGAATGTACTACCAGACGCTGCAGATGAAGGTCTGGAACATGAGGAAGATGCCAATAGTCCCCTTTTGACAGTTGAAGCAGGAGAGGAAACCATGATCTTCTTGGCCAACAAGGACCTATCATGATTACTTGACAGTTCTCTCCCACAATTTTCGCTAGACATCTGGGATCTGGCATCCACCAGAAAAGGTCTGTCTTGATAGGACAGGGAGCAGAAGGGAACTATTTTCTTGTAGTCTCTTCTCGCAAAAAGATCCAGGATCGGGGATCCTCATCTTCTGCAAATCTGGTTGAACACTTTCTGATTCAGAGACCACTCCCCCTCTCTGAGAGTCTTTCTGCTCAGATAATCTGCTAGGATATTCTTGTCCCCCTTCAGGTGTACTGCTGAGATGGAGAGATGATTTTCTGCTAGCTTGAAAATTGTGGCCGCTATAGAGGTCAATGCTCTGCAATTTGTTCCAACCTGCTAGTTGATGTATGCCACAGCCGTGGTATTGTCTGATAGGATCTTTACATTTAGAGGTCAGATTTTTGGAAGAAATCCCCTCAGAGCATTCAGGACTGCCGTCAGTTCTTTTACATTTGAGGAGGAATTGGTCAGGGCTAGGCTCCAAGAGCCTTGCATAACCTCTTGATCGCAGTGTGCTCCCCATCGCCAGCAACTTGCATCTGTGGTGATGACAACAAGGTTTTATTGTCGCCAAGGAACCCCTTGGTTTAGATTTAGAAGGGAGTGTTTCACACTTAGAAGAAATTATACTTTTTTGTCCAGGGATGACAGACTTCTGTCCCAAGAGAAAAGGAGAAAGGACTGGAGCACTCTGACATGGGCCTGAGCCCATTTTACTGCTGGAATGGTGGCAGTTAAAAGGCCCAACACTGTCATAATGTCTCTGATTGTAACTAGAGATGAGCGAGCACTAAAATGCTCGGGTGCTCGTTATTCGAAACGAACTTTTCCCGATGCTCGGGTGCTCGTTTCGAGTAACGAACCCCATTGAAGTCAATGGGAGACTCGAGCATTTTTTGCAGGGGACCAAGGCTCTGCCTAGGGAAGGCTGGGTGAAAACCTGGAAACATCAGAAAATTATGGAAACACCACGAAAATGGACAGGAAACAGCAGGGGCAGCATGCATGGATGCCTCTGAGGCTGCCTAATCCCACCATTAACCCAAATTCTCAGGCACCAGCCTGGTGGTTACCCTCATGGCAATTGTGCTCACCGAGACCAAGAAAGGCGAGGCACATACTCATCACATGTTAGGGAAGCACCCAACTAGGTGCAAAGAAAAATTGTTTATAGAGAGGGCCTGTAGGTGGACCTCCGGAAAAATTGTTTACAGAGAGGGCCTGTAGGTGGACCTCCGGAAAAATTGTGGTAAAAGTGCCAGTTGGACCTCTAAAAAATGGCGTTTTTTGGGTCAGCGTTAGGCAAAGACGACAAGGAGGAGGAGGAGTAGAGAAGAGGAATCGGATACATAAGTTATTTAAATCTTTAGCTGCTTTCCCCCGGAGATTTGAATTCCGGTGAAATCCAGGCCTTGTTCATTTTAATAAGCGTCAGCCTGTCAGTTGACAGAGGTGTACATATATCGGTGATGACGCCACCAGCTGCACTGAATACCCGCTCTGACAGCACGCTAGCGGCAGGGCAGGCCAGCACCTCCAAGGCGTACAGCGCCAGTTCAGGCCACGTGTCCAGCTTTGAAACCCAGTAGTTGTATGGAGCAGAGTGATCGCTACGGACGTTGGTATGGTCAGCTAGGTACTCCCTCACCATCTTTCTGTACAGCTCCCCCCTACTCTGCCTAGACTGGGGACAGGTGACAGTGTCTTGCTGGGGTGACATAAAACTGGCAAAACCCCTGCCAGTGCTGGACAAGCTGCCTGCTCAGCTCCTCTCCCCTGCTACTTGGCCCACAGAACCATGCCATCTGCCGCTAACGGCGTCAGATGGGAAGGATTGTTTCAGCTTGTGCACCAGGGCCTGTTGATATCTATTCACTCTCATACTCCTTTCCTCTGCAGGGATGAGTGTGGAAAGGTTCTGCTTGTACCGTGGGTCCAGGAGAGTGAACACCCAGTAATCGGTGTTTGAAAAAATGCTTCTAACGCGAGGGTCACGGGATAGGCAGCCTAACATGAAGTCTGCCATGTGCGCCAGAGTCCCAACACTCAAGAATTACCTCTCCTCACTGGCCTGACTCTCCATTTCCTCCTCCTCCTCCAAGTCCTCCTCTTCAGCCCATACACGCTCAAGAGTTAAGGACTGAGAACTGGTACCCTCTTCTGTCTCGCCGACATTCTCCTCCTCTTCCTCCTCATCCCCCTCCTCCGATACGCGCTGAGAAACAGACCGGAGGGTGCTCTGGCTATCAAGCGACGTATCTTCCTCCACCGTCTCTTGTGACAAGCGCAAAGCATCCGACTTCATGCTGAGCAGGGAGTTTTTCAACAGGCAAAGCAGCGGGATGGTGAGGCTGATAATGGCGGCATCGCCGCTGACCATCTGTGTTGACTCCTCAAAGTTGGTCAACACCTGGCAGATATCAGACATCCACGTCCACTCCTTATTGTAGACTTGAGGAATCTGAGTGACCTGACTACCAGTTCTGGTGGACGTTGACATCTGGCAGTCTACAGTCATGGCCAAAAGTTTTGAGAATGATACAAATATTAATTTTTACAAAGTCTACTGCTTCAGTTTTTATAATGCCAATTTGCATATACTCCAGAATGTTATAAAGAGTGTTCAGCTTAACAGCAATTACTTGCAAAGTCAATATTTGCCTAGAAAATGAACTTTATCCCCCAAAACACATTTCAACATCATTGCAGCCCTGCCTTAAAAAGGACCAGCTAACGTCGTTTCAGTGATTGCTCCATTAACACAGGTGTGGGTGTTGATGAGGACAGGGCTGGAGATCAATCTGTCATGATTAAGTAAGAATGACACCACTGGACACTTTAAAAGGAGGCTGGTGCTTGGCATCAGTTTCTCTTCTGTTAACCATGGTTATCTCTAAAGAAACACGTGCAGTCATCATTGCACTGCACAAAAATGGCCTAACAGGGAAGAGTATCGCAGCTAGAAAGATTGCACCTCAGTCAACAATCTATCGCATCATCAAGAATTTCAAGGAGAGAGGTTCCATTGTTGCCAAAAAGGCTCTAGGGCGCCCAAGAAAGACCAGCAAGCGCCAGGACCGTCTCTTAAAAGTGTTTCAGCTGCGGGATCGGGCTACCAGCAGTGCAGAGCTTGCTCTGGAATGGCATCAGGCAGGTGTGAGTGCATCTGCACTCAATGTGAGGCGGAGACTCTTGGAGCAAGGCCTGGTCTCAAGGAGGGCAGCAAAGAAGCCACTTCTCTCCAGAAAAAGCATCAGGGACAGACTGATATTCAGCAAAAGGTACAGGGAGTGGACTGCTGAGGACTGGGGTAAAGTCATTTTCTCTGATGAATCCCATTTTTGATTGTTTGGGACATCTGGAAAACAGCTTATTCGGAGAAGACTAGGTGAGCGCTACCACCAGTCTTGTCTCATGCCAACTGTAAAGCATCCTGAAACCATTCATGTGTGGGGTTGCTTCTCAGCCAAGGGAATTGGCTCTATCACAGTCTTGCCTAAAAACACAGCCATGAATAAAGAATAGTACCAGAATGTCCTCCGAGAGCAACTTCTCCCAACCGTCCAAGAGCAGTTTGGCGATCAACAATGCCTTTTCCAGCATGATGGAGCACCTTGCCATAAAGCAAAGGTGATAACTAAATGGCTCAGGGAACAAAACAGAGATTTTAGGTCCATGGCCTGGAAACTCCCCAGATCTTAATCCCATTGAGAACTTGTGGTCAATCATCAAGAGACGGGTGGACAAACAAAAACCTACAAATTCTGACAAAATGCAAGCATTGATTGTGTAAGAATGGACTGCTATCAGTCAGGATTTGGTCACGAAGTTGATTGAGAGCATGCCAGGGAGAATTGCAGAGGTCCTGAAGAAGAAGGGTCAACACTGCAAATATTGACTTGCTGCATTAACTCATTCTGTCAATATAAGCTTTTGTTACTCATAATATGATTGCAATTATATTTCTGTATGTGATAAAAACATCTGACAACCACACATAAAAACCAGAGGGCAGCAGATCATGTGAAAATATAATATTTGTGTCATTCTCAAAACTTTTGGCCATGACTGTACAATCGCTCTGCACTGCTGGTAAACTCTGAATAACATGTTTAATGTTGAATTCCATCTCGTGGGCATGTCGCACAACAGTCGGTGAGCGGGCAGTTGTAGGCGGCGCTGCGCTGCCCTGAGAGTGGCAGCATCTGTGGTCGAATTGCGGAAATGCGCACAGATGCGGCGCACCTTGGTGAGCAAATCAGACAGATTGGGGTATGTCTTGAGGAACCGCTGCGCTGCCCTGAGAGTGGCAGCATCTGTGGTCGACTTGCGGAAATGCGCACAGATGCGGCGCACCTTGGTGAGCAAATCAGACAGATTGGGGTATGTCTTGAGGAACCGCTGAACTATTAGATTGAACACGTGGGCCAGGCATGGCACATGTGTCAGTCTGCCGAGTTGCAGGGCCGCCACCAGGTTACGCCCGTTGTCACACACAACCATGCCTGGCTTGAGGTTCAGCGGTGCCAGCCACACATCGGTCTGCGCCGTGATGCCCTGTAACAGCTCTTGGGCGTTGTGCCTTTTGTCACCTAAGCTCAGCAGTTTGAGCACTGCCTGCTGGCGCTTACCCACGGCACTGCTGCTGCGCCTAGAGCTACCGACTGAAGGCGCCGTGCCCACGGATGGTAATTCGGTGGAGGAGGAGGGGTCGGAGGAGGAGGCATAGTACGTCTGAGAGACCGTGACTGAGGTAGGCCACGCAATCCTCGGTGTGGGCAGTACATGAGCGGCCCCAGGGTCAGTCTCGGTCCCAGCCTCCACCAAGTTAACCCAATGTGCCGTCAGTGAGATATAGTGTCCCTGCCCGGCAGCACTTGTCCACGTGTCCGTGGTTAGGTGGACCTTCTCAGAAACAGCGTTGGTCAGGGCACGGATGATGTTCTCTGACACGTGCTGGTGTAGGGCTGGGACGGCACATCGGGAAAAATAGTGGCAGCTAGGGACCGAATACCGAGGGGCAGCCACCGCCATGAGATTGCGAAAGGCCTCGGTCTCTACCAGCCTATAGGGCAGCATCTCCAGGCTCAGCAATTTGGAGATGTGGACGTTGAGGGCTTGGGCATGTGGGTGGGTGGAACTGTATTTCCTCTTGCGCTCCAGCGTCTGCTGTAAAGACAGCTGAACGCTGCGCTGGGACACATTGGTGGACACTGTGGAGGATCGTGGAGGTGAAGGTGTGGTTTTCCGGCGGGAGGCGCTCGTGCCGGGGTCCTGGGCAGGGGGTTGACTAGCAGAGGCAGCGAGTGACACAGGGGAAGGAGCAGTGGTGTGACTCGCAGGAGGTGGTGAACGGCCTTGGTTCCATTGAGTGGGGTGTTTAGCACTCATATGCCTGCGCATGCTGGTGGTGGTTAGGCTAGTAGTGGTGGCACCCCTGCTGATCCTGGTGCGGCACAGGTTGCACACCACAGTCCGTTGGTCATCCTCACTTTCTTTAAAGAACATCCAGACTTGCGAATATTTAGGTCTCGCCACGGGAGCTTCACTACGTGAAACAGTTGCTGCTGATGCACCAGCTCTGGCCCTGCTTCTCCCTCTGGCCACACCACTGCCTCTTCCAACCTGTTCTGGTGCAGCACTCGCCTCCGCCTCAGAAGCACTGTCTTCACTCGGCTTATCAACCCAGCTTGGGTCAGTCACCTCGTCATCCTCTGATTCCTCAGTCTGCTCCCGCTCCCCCCTCGGACTTCCTGCCCTGACAACTTCACCACTGTCTGACAACCGTGTCTCCTCATCGTTCGACACCTCTTTACAAACTTCTTTCACTAAGTCAACATTGTCATCATCGTCATCACCCACAGACTGCGACAGTTGGAAAACTTGGGCATTGGGAACGAGGTCAGCAGCAACCTGAGAAGTGGTTTGTGACTCTGGGAAGGGTCCAGAAAACAGTTCCTCAGAGTATGCCGGATCGCATTCCAAATTTTCCTGGGAGGGGGCAGACTGGGGGGAAGGAGGTTGAGGTGGAGGAGCCAGAGCTTCCTTGGGTAACGTGGGTGGACTGCGTGGAAGACTGACTGGTGGACAAATTACTTGAAGCATTGACCGCAATCCACGACATCAGCTGTTCGCACTGTTGTGGTTTCAACAGTCCTCTACCACTTGTCCCTGTAAGTTGAGACATGAAGCTAGGGAGTGTAGCTCTGCGGCGTTCCCCTACTCCCTCATCAGCAGGTACTGTCTCACCCTGCCCAGGACCACGGCCTCTGCCCCCTGCAGTAATTGAATGCCCACGCCCTCGACCCTTAGCCCTGGGGTTCAACATTTTCTGTATATAAGTGTATGTATTATATAAAAAAAAATAATAATAAATGGGCCTGCTGTACTGAAACCCACAAACTTGTTCAGTCTGGTTTAATTAAGTGACGTACAGAATGTGTCAACTGGACAAAAAATACGGATTGTAGTGAGTGGACAGCTGAACTGTGACACACAGAATGGTTCCACGCAGCTGTGTGAAATGGATTTGTATCACTGAGCTAAAACAACAAAGAAACTATTTTTTTTATATATATATATTTTTTTTTATATATTTTTTTTTTTAACGTGACGTGCAGAAACTATCAGAGACCTAACTCACACCCTGCTGACGGTGGCTATTTTGACTGCGACCCAGACAAATGTCGCACAGAGATTTTTGTGATCAAGCTATATACGTGAGAGCAAAAGACCTTGTTGGATTAAGTGACGTACAGAAAGTGTCACCTGGACAGAAAATACCGATTGTAGTGAGTGGACAGCTGAACTGTGACACACAGAATGGTTCCACGCAGCTGTGTGAAATGGATTCGTATCACCGAGATATAACAATAAAAAAAAAAAAGGGTTATATATGGCGATAGCTGCACTACTAGTGCCAGCCAGCCAGCCAAGCCAAGAGACAAAAAAGAAAATGTCTTGTAGCCCTTAGAAGGGCTGTTGGTTTCTTGGGAGATCACTCCTGCCTAACAAACAACTAAATGCAGGCCCTAACCCTGAAACGCAGCAGCTCTATCCCTAACGACATCCAGACAGCATCTGAGCCGAGCACTGTGGCCAGTCACTAGTATATTCCAGGGTCACCTGATCAGGCCAGCCAACCCCTGCTATCGACATGTAAGGGCCCCACGTGATGCTGGGTGTACCGCAGAGTCTCCTGGCTTGTGATTGGCTGAGTTTATAGGCGCCAAAAATGCACAATGCGGAAGTTGCCATTTCCTCGAGCATGGCGAGATACTCGTCCGAGCAGCGAACACTTACGAGTACCGTAATACTCGAACGAGCACCAAGCTCGGACGAGTATGCTCGCTCATCTCTAATTGTAACCAATCTTGATTACAGAAACCATTTTGTCTTCTCTACCAAGACTAGTTTCTTCTCTTGAAGAATAAGGAAGGTCATCAAATGGGAATCCAGTTGTATCCCCAAAAATTTATTTTGTCTTGCAAGGATGGAGATCCTATGTTTATCATCCAACCTAGAGAGGTCAAAGCTTCTCTCACTATTATGATCTGATCCCGAAGAGTCTGTTCTGTATTTGCCACAAGAAGAAAGTCGTTGAGATACAGAATGAATAAGATTCCCTGTTGGTGGAACTGGCTTGAGATCACCGCTATAATTTTCGCAAATATGCTTGGAGCTGAAGAAAGGCCGAAGGGGTGAGCTTGAAACTGTAAATGATGGAGTTGACCTTGAATATAGATGGCTAACCTTAAAAATTTCTGGTGATCCACATGGATGAGGACATGATAGTAGGCATCTGCCAGATCTAAAGTAACCACTATCTTTTGTTAAGAGATTTATTGTCGATTTTATTGTTTCCATCTTGATTTTTTGTAGCTTACCAACTTGTTCAGGCCTTTTACGTTTATTATAGCCCTGTGGGTTCCATTTGGCTTTTTTATGAGTAAAATCGGAGAGTAGAATCCTTCCTTTTCCTACTCCGACGGTACTGGAATCAACACATTCTTTTGTAAAAGGAGGATAATATGAGATTCCAAGAGAAGTTGTCTTTCTGGATTTATGGTTTTGTTTACCACGAACCTTTTTGGATGGTAAGAATCGAATTCTATTCTGCAACCTGACTTGATTAGCGATGGAATCCAAGGGGAGGGAGATATCGCTTCCCAGGCAGAAGCAAAATTCTTCAGTCTTCCTCCCACTGTACTGCAGGTATCTGGCAGATTTATCCTGGTTGAACAGGAAGTCTTTTCTTTACCTCTGGATGTTCGCCAGTGGGAAGTAGTTTCTTTTTTTCCCTAGATATCTTTACTCTGAACTTCCAGTATCAGGCTTTTCTCTGGGTACAGCTCACTAAGGGCCTGGTAACAGTTCACTAAGGGTATAGACTTTCTTTGTTGCCCATAGCAACCAATCAGAGCTCCCCTTTCATTTCTCCAGAGCACTATGTGAAATGAAAGGGCTCTGATTGGTTTCTATGGGCAACAAAGAAACTTCTACACCTAGACCGTTTTCATACATAAGGCCCTAGGTGTTTTACATCAGAGGAAAAGCAAACAAACAAAGCATACAGAGAGAACATGCACTGGACAATTTATTTATGCACAGTTTATTGAAAGTTTAGATATACTAAGAAGTACTTGCCTTAAAAGGGGTTTTCTCAGCACATTGATTCACTGGCTGAAAGGCTGTGTCTCCTCAGGCTGTGGGGGGAGGGGGTTGGTGGTTCCAGCAGTTATTAGCATATATTAACTTACTCTGATAGAGCAGGAGATTGTGATCTCTAACACAATTCCAGGTAAAGCCATGCCTCTCAGTCCTAACAACACTTGTACCTTTTACTTACTGCATGTAATCACTCAGAGCTCAGTCCCATTATTCTTCACTGCTCTCAGCCAATCAGATAACAGTCTTTCTGATCTGCAGTTTACCATAGAAACCTGTATACAGTGAGAGACCCGCTCAACTGTCAATAGTTCATGACTAAAGTAAAATCTACTGACCAATGGATTTAGAAAAATGTCTTCTTTTAACTGTCCCTTTATGTTGAAAGCTAATCTTTGTAACTAGTGAGAAAACCTAAGTGCAGCCATTCCTTCCCAGTGCATATATACATACATACAGGGCAGCACGCAGTCATCTCAACTGAAAGCCTAGATCCTTAGTTCAGGAATAGAACAGACATTTATAGGACATTTCATCATTTTCCCAAATTCTTATGAAAATATATTCAGCACATACTACATTAAACTAAATGTAAATAAATAAATCCATTTTATACCGACTCCATCTCCACCAAAATGGACACCGACTCTGACTCCATGACTCCACAGCCCTGGATGCTGCACAGTCTGGATTTGGATGTTGCATCCCCTGACCAGGATCTTAGCAATATTGTTCTTCTGGCTCAGAGGCAGCGGATCTAGTCGCCAGTTTAACCACATCAGCGGAGGAGTCAGCGATAAAATTTAAAGCCTGTTTCAGGACCGGTAAAGAAGCCAGAATATTTTCCCTTGGAGTACCTGAGGTTAGGTGATCTTCCAACTGAGATAACCAAAAGGGACAAGGCTGTAAAAGTTGCAGCAATTCCTGGTCTAAGAATAGCCGTGTTTGCCTCCCAGGACTTTAAGATGGATTCACATTTCTTATCCATAGGCTCCCTCAAAAGTCCTACATCCTCAAAGGGTAAAGAGGATAACTTGACATTATTGCTACTGGAGCATCAACTTTTGGAGTCTTGTCCCAGAGAGCAGAATTCTGTTCCTCAAACGGATATTTTCTCTCAAACAATTTTGATCTTTTTTCAGGATCTTTCCATTCATTATTTAACAACTTATTAATTGTGTCATGTACTGGAAACACCCTCCTCTTTTTCTCTCCAAGCCCTTTAAATAATTGATCTTGGATCGAATGTGATTCTTTAACGTTCTCTACATTAATGGTAGCACGTACGGTTTTTAACAAGGCTTCAGTCTAGTCTACTGAACAAAGCGGCCTTCCAGAATCATCTTCTCCTCCATAGACTGTTGAGCCTCTGATTTAGAGGTAGAAAGTCTTTGGGGTAGATTTGATAATTTGGTATCTATGGCACAGCTAACCTCTTCTTTAATGAGTGCTTTGAAACCACCTTCTCCACGCATCTGACACATAATTGCTTTTTATATGAGAAAGACAACAGCTTCTTGCATAAAGCACATTTTTTGCTTTTTAGTGATGGTTCTGCAGACTTCCCAGAGGTCTTGCCCTAAAACATAGAGGGAATTCTGATGAGGAATAAACTCTGAGCAAGAACCACCACCAAAGGCAAAGGAAAGAATAATAATTAACTTCTGAGGCATTGCCACTATCACCCAGTGCATTAGCCACATATAAGGAGGAAACTGCTTTGTCTTACCGGCTGAGGGCCCTAGGAGCATCGGAGATCTTTTTCCCCACACCTGCCTCAGGAGGGAGAGAAATCCTGCGTCCACCACGCCAAACACACAAGGCTCAATGCCAGCCTCAATCTTTAAGCCGGAGCGCCAAGCTATTTCTGGGTTCCGTGCATCACGTGATCGCATCATGGCGGTGCACCTGAGATCACGTGATGTGGCCCGGCAGGCCCGAGCGCCGCTTCCACTCCTATTTGAAGCAAGAGGAAGGCCTGGCCCTAGCCTTCCACCAATGTGGGTCTGATCCTCCTGCCTGCTGATCCCATCAGCCATGGCAGAGCCCGAGGTTGCCTGGAACCATACAGGACTTACACCTTAGCGCAGGTAGGGAGATGAGACTTACCACCCTTGAGTCCTGCGCTCTGCTACAGCCCTCCCAAGATATACTTGGGGCCTACAAACCAAAGGCTAAGCGTCCATCCGGGGCAGAGAGAAGAGAGGAACCCTCTGCCTGTGTAGGTCTCCATCTGTCTCGGGGACAGGAAACAACTGGAGGAGGTAAAGGGGGGGGGGGGGGGGGGGGGGGGGGGGGGGGGGTTACTTTTAAATTGTTGGTCTCCGTGTTGCTTCCTGTCCCTGGGAGGCGGGATATCCTCCTGCTAGTGCCGTTGGCGAGGCGTATGGAAAAACCTGTTTACATACAGAGGATCATCTATCTGTCTATCCCTCTCCAGTTCGGCTCTCAGCTGAGAAGCAGGTACAAGTGTATAAAGTCTAGGCTACACTCTGCAAGCTCAACATACATCAGCTGTGTATGTTTAGCTCATATAGCATTACCTAGACTCAGCTGGGAGCAGGACTAGCTATGCACAGATATTCATCCTGTGCAGTAAAGACTAGGTGTGTTTACTTCACATTCTTAGTATCGGCTTAGTCTACTTGCACACATGTGGTAAGGTATTCGGCAAAGGGACAGCCTGTCCGTGATAGGGCCATGCATCGCAGGATCCCATTAATTATAATGGGATCTGGTGGGGATTCAGCAGTTACATGCACTGTTTTTCATCCGGCCAAGACCCAGCGCCGCTCATGCTGGAGACCGGCCAGATCACATTATAATCAATGGACTGTCAGTAAACGCAGTGGTGAACTATGGCAGGCTGTTCCTCTGACAGATACCTTACAGCACTGTGAAACTAGCCTTAGCATATGCTTTAAAAAAAAAACAGCGACAAAGCAGAAGACAAAATTGATGCACTTGTTTAAAATTACACTCTACAGGTCCACTGAGAAATACATTTTTATAACCGTTTTGTTTAAGAAAACTTCTTGCAGATTTCCAACCACAGCACTGCCCACTGGACAGCGGTTGTGCTTGGTATCACAGCTCAGCTCCATTCACTGAGCTGTGCCTAAGCAATGTGATGTCACTGGTATAAGGTAAGCTGCTAGGAGCACCACGGCCAGCAGCTGATCAGCACACGTCTTAGGAGTCAACCTCACTGATCAGCGTTGGTGCCTCCTTAAATAGCTGAACGACGGATATGCAAGACAACAAAGGAGAGTAGGTTTTTTTTTTTTCGTACAGTCCCTAATTCTCTAGCAAAAATAAAAAGCCAAATATCAATTGGGTTCATTGAACCGATTCTTTTGACAGGACCATGAAATGGATCACAACGAGGATTCCATCTGTTTTCCTGTAGGAGGTGAAACTCTTTAATTAAAGGGAACCTGTCACCTCCTGTAGCGAAAAAAAACTGTTAGCAGTACCTTAATCTGGTGGCCAGGGTGACGCTAAAGAAGGTCTTCATAAGGAGAAGAGATTCCTGTAAATAGAAGAAATTGATCTTTTAATTATGCTCAGAACGCTGACTTGACTCGGCTTGAAGTCAAGGGGGCAGCGGCTAGTCAAGCAAACCACTCCCCCTGGTCAACTTGAATGACAGTTGCCGTTGGGCCGGGGATCGTGCAATTCTCGCGCATGCGCGGTGCGCAATTTCTACCTGCGCGATCCCGGCCCCGGCTCTTCACTTCTGCGGTGCTTTTGTCCCTACAGCGCATGCGCCGCAGAAGCAAGCAAGCGAGCGCCGCGGCGCATGCACTGTAGGGACAAAAGTGCCGCAGAAGTGAAGAGCCGGGGCCGGGATCGCGCATGGAGAAATTGCGCACCGCGCATGCGCGAGAATTGCGCAATCCCCGGCCCAACGGCAACTGTCATTCAAGTTGACCAGGGGGAGTGGTTTGCTTGACTAGCCGCTGCCCCCTTGACTTTAAGCCGAGTCAAGTCAGCGTTCTGAGCATGATTAAAAGATCAATTTCCTCTATTTACAGGAATCTCTTCTCCTTATGAAGACCTTCTTTAGCGTCACCCTGGCCACCAGATTAAGGTACTGCTAACAGTTTTTTTTCGCTACAGGAGGTGACAGGTTCCCTTTAAATAACATTTCACTAAAAAAAAAAAAAGGCTCAAAATTTGCTTCCCTTTGAAAAGAGTCCATGGGCAGTTTTGTGTTGTTACACAATTACACCTACAAGCATGAACCTCTTGACGTTAACACATTAACTTAATTAGAAGAAGGAAAAAAATGCATACATAAAATAAATGTTTTAACTTTGTGAATTTTGCTAAGGGTACACATATTGAGTGTACATCTGGTGGCTGAGATGAGGGCAAAAATCAGTCCAACATTTAATTCAGGGGGTTTTCAAATGGTTACTGGGTGCTTCCTTTTGCACAAAAAACTGACATTTACGTGTAACATTGTGTGTTCATTAATTGCGGCAAATTGCTGCTGCTAAACTGCAGCTTTAATCGTAAAATTACATGACCATTATCAATTTGAGAACCGGGCAAAGTGCAAGATGGTGTGTCTTGCTGCCCATGAAATGCTACTTAAAGGGGTAGTATCAGCTGGTACTTTTTTTTTTATTGCTAGGTTATGCTATTACTAAGTCAGACAGGTGCAGGTCTCACCTTCGAGACCCACAGGACTCCGAAAGCACACTCAGATATATTCAGAAGTTCCATAGCTGCCACAGCTCCATTCACTTTTATTGCACTGCCAGATATAGCCAAGCCAGTGCTCTATTTTCAGAACTCCCATAGCAATGAATTAAGAGTGGCCGCTCATGTGCAGCTGCTCTATACTTTGGGGGGGGGTGACATTCTGGAGATGGGTACGGGTCACAGAGGTAGGACCTGCACTGATCTGACATTGGTGGCATACCCTAGAGATATGCCACCAATATCTCATATGAGACAACGCATTTAAGTCCATACCCTAAGAATTAAAAAAAAAAAAAAAAAAAAAGTTTCAATAAATAGTAGTAATACTGAAAATCCAGTCCTGAATTAACATACATACTTTTGAGTACATACTGGTTCACAATCACATTTAAAAAGGGAAAATACTCAATTTTCTTAAAAAAGATGCAACAATTATGATTTTCTGAAAGGACTAAAAATTTTAAGCCGATTAAGCCGAAAGATAGGAAGGAGACACCATGCAAAGCTTAAGAAAAACAGAAAGAGACGGATGGCGTAGCTCACAAAGCAATAGATAAAAGATCTAGGTCTTTCCTGGATGCTGTGTTCAAGAACGGGAGGTGGCACTGACCTGGAGGAGGTAGATGAAAGGGTGCAGTCCTTTTTAGTTAATATCTGGGTATCATTTATATCTTCTGCTATTCTTACTCTCTTTCGCTCTTTTACAGTTTGGTGACTGCTTGGTTTATCTTGGCTCACAGGTACACATGCCACATCTTGTTTGGCAGATGCAGGTTCATCTTCAGGAGATAAGTTATCTGACGAGGCTACATTGACTTTTCCTTGAAGATTATTTTTGGGAACAGGATCAATGCTACTAACAGGCAGATCTTTACCCTTAGATACTTCTTCAGCTGGACAGTCAAATGGAAGTTGTTCTCGAGTACGTCTCTGAGTTCGTAATTTAACAATTTCTAAAATAATTAAAATAATAAAAGTATTAAAGGGAGTCTGGAACCTCCAAAATCAATTTCAAAGTAGACATACTACCATGTAGGGTATGCCCACCCAAACCATAACTATACCTTTCTTTTGCAAAACCAAACCCGCCCACCTCTATTTCTGATTAATGCTTCTTTTTAATTGTATACAAATAACCTTTTTACTGCCAGGTGGGCGGGTTTCTCTAATTGGTGCACCACTCAGAGCAACCACCTATGCCTCCCCCTCTTGTTCGGTTGACAGTCCCTGAGATTTCAGAACTGGTAGCAATGACACAAGTAAAGACAGGTGCACCCAAAACCTTATTGGAATAAAAACAATTCTCAGGATTAGAAGCAACTACCCTACATTGGATATGCTTACTTTAAAACTGATTTTGGAGGTGAATGTCTCCTTTCAAATCACAAGATACAAAATGTTAATCCCCAATTCCAATCTAAAACACATACCACTCAATTAGTAACAATCACACTAAGAGCTTTCCATTCCATAAGTGGTGTCTCTAACTACATTATTGCCTCAAAGACCTTGAAATAGAGAAATACAGTGAGGGTGTCCCAACATAATACAATTTAATAGTTGTAATTAGAGATGAGCGAACGTGCTCGTAACGAGCACTGTAGTGCTCGGCTCCCCTGCGCTCGCATGGGCGCAGGCATCCGGATCCGTCCTCCTCACCCGACGGATCCGGATGCCTGCGCCCATGCGAGCGCAGGGGAGCCGAGCGCTACAGTGCTCGTTACGAGCACATTCGCTCATCTCTAGTTGTAATCCCTTCCTATGAACTGCCAAACACAAAAAATAGAAAGTAACGATAAACGGCTCAGTTCACATCATGTTTTTTTTTTTTTTTTTTTTTTTTACGGGAATGGGGGTGATTTCAATTTTGAAAGAAATTTTTAACAGTTTTATTTTACTTTTTTTTATCGTATTGTAGCTCATGTTTGAGGCTACAAAACGCACTTTTTTAAAATTCTGAATCATGGTTCTTATAGATCCATGATAAGAGCAGAATTGCTCATTTCTTATGTTGCCCTGCCAAAATAAGAATTGCAGCTTCAATACCCTGGGTCTCTTCAGAGAGACCCAGCGTATTGAGACCAATAACCGGCTGCAGAAGATGCAGGTAAAGAGCGCTTCCTGGATTCTCACCCTTTCACCACATTTGATCACGGCATCTAAAGGCTTTAATGAGCACAAACGGCATTATTGCCGGTCGCGGTCATTAGCTACGGGTCTCTGCTGTTTGAAACAGAGGACCACACTGACTAATCCTGGTTCACAGCAATAACAATGTTCAATACTTTCAACAGGATATTGCACCTTCACACTTTTCTGCAGCTGTACACAGATGGATGGATTTACAATTCCCTGGGCACTAGACTGGGCAAAGAGGACCAACAGAATCACCCCCGAGGTCACTGGACTTAAAGGCTATGGACAGCTTTATGCACTAAAAATCAATGACCCCATATCTTACCGTAATGCAGCACATAATTTAATTGCACTTGTTTGTTTACTTGTATCAGCTTTGCTTCACAGACACTCAGAAATGCTCTTCTCTATGATTTTTGCTCACTGCTGCCTTCTCCTGTGAAGCTCTGTGGGTGTTCCTGTGGATTTCACATGCACCAGCACAGCTCTGCTGCCCCGCCCTCATATCCTATTACATAGCACAGCTCTAAGCCACTTACATATAGGCTGCAGGAACTTGCAAGTAACTTAAGATTTCATTCCAATCCACAACATGGTGAGTCTTAGGCTACTTTCACACTAGCGTTTTTGCTGGATCCAACAGGGTTCAGCAAAAACGCTTCCGTTATTGATAATACAACCATCTGCATCCGTTATGAACGGATCCGGTTGTATTATCTATAACAATGCCAAGACCAAGATCAGTCATTAACTCCATTGAAAGCCAATGGAGGACGGATCTGTTTTCTAGTGTGCCAGATCCGGATCCAGACCCGTCCCCATTGACTTGCATTGGGGGTCATGACTGATCAGTCCTGCTCTGCATCCCAGGACGGAAAGCAAACTACAACATGTTGCGGTTTGCTCTACGGTCTGGGAAAGCAACTAAACAGAACGGAATGCATTTTGGAGCATTCTGTTCTGTTCAGTTGAGTTTTGTCCCCATTGACAATCAAAAGGGACAAAACTGAAGCATTTTCCCCAGTATTGAGCCCCTATGTGAAAGTAGCCTTAGGCCTCTTTCACAATAGCGGCAGCACGGATCCGGCCTGCCGCTGATACATGTGTGACACATGTTGACATAGACATTGGGACAAGACACAGACAAACATACATACATACATACACACAGAAACACATACATACTTACATACTCCAGCCAGGGACGCCAGCAGCACGTCTTCATGCGCCTCCTGCGCGCAGTGATGACTATTCCCCACAGGGCCCTCTGCTGGGCGCAGTGGGGAAACCTCATACCTGCACGCAGGAGGCGCGTGAAGACATGCTGCCGGCGTCCCTGGCTGGAGTATGCATGTATGTGTTTGTGTGTGTATGTATGCATGTCTGTCTGTCTGTCTCTCTGTAGCCGGATCCGGAATGACCCCCCATTGCAAGTCAATGGAGGACAGATCTGGATTACTGGTGTGTCACACCAAACGGATCCGTCCCCATTGACTTGCATTGGGGGTCATTCCGGATCAGTCTTGGTGCAGATGCCTGGACCGGAGAGCAAACCGCAGCATGCTGCGGTTTGTTCTCCGGTCTGAAGACGGAACGGAATGCTTTCAGGAGCATTCCGTTGTCTTCAGTTCAGTTTTGTCCCCATTGACAATGAATGGGGACAAAACTGAAGCGTTTTTTTCCGGTATTGAGCCCCTATGACGGAGCTCAATACCGGAATAAAGAAACGCTAGTGTGAAAGTAGCCTTACAGTAGGCTACAACCTGTAACCAGCAGATCTATTTCTCAATTTCCACTCTGTAGAAAGTCCATTATTTGTGGACACAATAGATATTTCTGCTGATAACGTTAGTGCAGCAATCCACAGTCAGAACCATGGTGTTATAAGCAGGATACAAATCTCATTACTGACAGCTCTCACTACATAGAAGGGGTTAAACAGCTGTTTCAAACAGAGTGTCCGGTGTATGCCAGCTGACACTCTGCACCACTCGGTATCTTGGGGGGGGGGGGGGGGGGGGGGGGGTAGACAGTGCACGCTCCCGTGTGAAGCAAGGAGGAGTTTCAGAGAATGCATCAGATAAGAGCAGCCTGCTGTGTAAAGGAAGCACAGCAGGCGGCAGAACAAAGAATAAACAAACAAATAAATAAATACAACCAACTGGAGAAATTATTTTCTCCACAAAATAAGTTAAGTTAGTGTAATTTTTTTTTTTTTTTTACATATTCTTTACATAGATGTCCATAATGCATTTGGACTTTTACCTCTGGGGTCATTTAAAGTCCTTTGCGTATCCATTAAAAAGATTGTATTAAAATTATTACCATGTGCATCTAGCGGGATAGTGGACACAAACACATCATATAAAGCCTTTTAGGAAAGTTTAACCTTGCATAACTCCGAAACAGATAATGATCAGTCAAAACTAAAACTGGGCGTTTGAGTGAGTTCTAGACAGGAATCCTATCACATGAATCCTTTCCCATTTAAAAAACTTAAAGGGATTCTGTCACCACCATTTTACAAATTAAGTTATTTATACCATCGGATTCATCTAGTCATATGGAGTTCTAAATGGTAATTGTTATAGGGCATAGATGCAGTTTTGAGGTAAAAAAAAACGATTTTTAGCAGCTGTCAGTCACTTACTATAAGGAGCCCAAGGGGAGTTGACAAGCGTTGCAGGAGCCCGGGCTCGGCGATTCCTTGGAGCCCAGGACCTCCCACCTATTTAATATTCACTTCACTGAGTGAGTCAGTGAAGCTCCGGCGCGGCTGAAATCCCGCGCAGGCGCAGTACATCAATAGGCCTGCGCCCGTGCGGTCTGCGGGCAGCGGCCTCACCTGATGTACTGCGCCTGCGCGGGATTTCAGCTGCGCCGGAGCTTCACGGACTCATTCAGTGAAGTGATTATTAAATAGGTGGGCGGTCCTGGGCTCCAAGGAATCGCCGAGCCCGGGCTCCTGCAACGCTTGTCAACTCCCCTTGGGCTCCTTATAGTAAGTGACTGACAGCTGCTAAAAATCGTTTTTTTTTACCTCAAAACTGCATCTATGCCCTATAACAATTACCATTTAGAACTCCATATGACTAGATGAATCCGATGGTATAAATAACTTAATTTGTAAAATGCTGGTGACAGAATCCCTTTAAGATAAATTTAATATGGCAGATTTCAAAATAGCAGCCAAAAACATTTCCTTCACCAAATAATGAAGTCTCTCTCTCAAGTATTGTGGATATGCCATGGAGGAGGAGCATGGGATGGAGGTAAGGGCCGCCCCACCAGCCATGCCCGTGTGTGCCCCATGAGATCCTGAGCAGCCTTCTGGAGGGAGCTTGAAGCAGGGGATACTCACGGCTGGTCCCGTTCGTGTTCTGTGGCCCGCCGGATACTTGGTCTGGGGGTCTGGGAATCAGCCGGAGCGGCTTGGTGCAGCCGGAGGAAGTCTCGCGAGACCAAGGGGCCCTGCGTGAATCACGTGGTCGGAGCTGGCATGCCGAGCGGTCCGTCTTGCTGTGGAACCGACCCGGGAGAATGAGAGCGGCTGGGGGTCTGCTCCTGTTGGAGGAGTGAAGGCCCGGCTGTTGTGTGGCGACCCTGTGTGTGATACCTGCACCCCCTATCCTGGATCAAAGAGGAGACGCGCTGCTGCTCTGCAGTGAAATTCCGGAGGGGAGCAGAATAAAGCTGTGTACCCCCCCAACTCCTCCACTGACTGCCTCATTTCTTTTGACTTTGAGCTACGGCTGGTGGTGGTAGTAGCGGCTCTAGCGGTTAGTGCGGGAGTTGGGGAGAGGAATGACCCAGAAAAAGGACAACTGCATCAGGAAGACGGGTGAGACCTAACCAGTCTGTCTGTATAAAATCGCAATTACATGCTGGCGCAGCTTAAGAGATGATTTTTTATAGTTATATTGCCCTCAGGGTGCAGGTAAAGTCCGTGGGGGGTCGAGATTTATTCTATTGGGACAGTCTGTCTCACTTGAAAATGAGCACAAAAAATAAAAAAGCTGACAAATCCGATAGAAAGGAAAGCAGACTTTCCGCAAAGATGGACCAATTTCTGTCCTCCCCAATAGGGGCAGAGAGAACCCGTTCCGGAACTAAAAGTAATACTGAAGTGAGGGCGGAGATGGGGGCTCGTAGTTCCCCCCCTAAGACTGCTAAGGAACAACCTGAGTGGTTAAGTGAATTGTTGGTCGCAATACACAAATGTGATAGTTCTATAAACGAACTTAAATTACAAGTGGGGTCAATTGGTGCCGAGATAGCCATACTGAGGAACGATGTCGGCTGTTTTAAAGAAAGGGTTGGTGAAGTTCAGCAGAGGACTAGTGACCTGGAAGATGCTATGTCCCAGGCGATGAAGGACATTCAAGTAATGAAAGCTGAGAATAAGTACCTGAGAACAAAACTAACTGACCTAGAGGACAGATCTCGTCGGTCTAATTTAAGGCTGTTGGGGTTCCCGGAGGGAGCGGAGGGGAACGACCCAGTGGGGTTTATTTACAAATGGATTGTTGCGGAATTTGGGAAGGAACACTTGTCGCCTCTTTTTTGTATTGAAAGGGCGCATAGAATTCCAGCTAAACCCCTACCTGTAGGAAGCCCCCCCGAGAGCCATCATAATCAAGCTGCTTAGCTTTAAAGATAGAGACGGGATATTAAAAAGGAAGAGAAATAGGGGAGAAGTTCTGTTCAATGGAAACAAGATATTTATTTACCCCGATTTTGCGACTGAAACACAAAAGAAGCGAGCAGGATTTTGGCAGATTAAGAAAAGACTGCGTTTAAATGGACTTAACTATTCTCTGTTTTTTCCTTCCAGATTGAGGGTTGAGTACCAGGAAAAAACATGGTTTTTTTGAATCCCCTGAGGAGGCTGCTAATTGGTGTGATTCTAAAGGGCTGAAATGAGGGTTATGGCTGGGTGCTCCAGTAGAGAGGTTCGGTGGAGGGAAGGAGGTGGTTAGACGAACCAGATGGGGGGGTTTGGGGGAGGGGGATGGGGTTTGCTGGTAGGTCAGGGGGAAGGGGTTTTTTTTTTTTTTTTTCTTCCTTCTTTTCTATGTGGTCTATAGGGCATATAATCCCAGCCACATGGCACCTTGGTCGCAAGAATGTAGTTGGTTATTTATATGGGTCTGACAAAATTGTTTGTGTGGAATACTAGAGGGCTGAGGGATAGGAGAAAAAGGGTAGCCATATTTGATTTTGTTAAGAAGCATTTTCCTTGTATTGTCTGTCTACTTGAAACGCACCTAACGTTAGACGTGTTGCATTGGGTAAATAGGCCCTGGTGGGGTCATCGATATCATGCGTGTTATTCTGAATACTCAAGAGGGGTGACGGTTTTGGTTCACAAAAATGTGCACTGGGAGGTGTTTGATTTGTTGAGTGATAAAGAGGGGAGGTTTATTTTCTTCCATTGTAGAATTGAAGGCTTGACATGTATATTGGCAGTTATTTACATCCCCCCGCCCTTTAGTCCCATGGTCTTGGAAACACTGTTTAAATTTGGTTTAAATAAAATAGGATGTCCAACAATGGTAATAGGAGACTTCAATTCGGTGATGGCTGAGGGAAAGGACAGAGTGAGAACCAGGGAGACGGTTTCGGTTCCGAAGTCCTCCCCACTGGTTAAACTGGCAGGAGAGCAGAGTCTTGGAGATGTATGGAGGATAAGGAACCCAGGTAAAAATATCTTCTCCTGTTGGAATAAGTCGAGTAAGACCCTTTTCAGGATTGACATGGTGTTGGCGGATGACCCAATGTTGAAATTTGTGAAAGACGTTCAATATCTCATAAGAACCATTTCGGATCACTTGCCAATCCTGGTCAATCTTTGTGTTGGGGATGGAAAGGGGAGAGGGGTTGGGAAACTGAATCCACACTGGTTTAAATTAATAAAGGAGATAGATAAGATAGGAGAGGAGATAGCTGAAATAATAAAAATTAACTGGGAGTCCGCCTCCGATTTGATAGTATGGGATGCAGTTAAAGCATTTATCAGAGGGAAATACATAGGAGTAATAAACAGTGTAAAAAGAACGCTAAGGGAAAGGGGGAGGCAATTAGAGGAAAAGGTTAAGAAAGAGGAGGGTAGGTTTAATGAAGCCCAGTCTTTGGAAAATGAGTTAAATTTAAAAAGGTCCCAGGAGGAGCTAAACCAATATCTCCTATCTAAGGCTGACAGTAAAATCCAGTTTGCAAGTTGGGGAAACCACAAGGGGTCAGGTAGACCAAATAGGGGGCTAATGTCCCTGATACAAAAACAAAAAGGGAGTAGGAGGGTGGATGCTATAAGAGCTAGGAATGGAGAGCTGATAAATACCCCGGAAGGAATCCTAGAAGAATTTAGTAACGATTATAAAGCGTTGTATAAGTCAGAAGTTCAGCCCGACAGAAGGAAAATTAAGGATTATCTTGATAGTATAGTTTTTCCCAAGATTACAGATTTGCAAAAGGAAGCGCTTGACCAATCAATATCGCTAGAAGAATTAACTGAAGCTCTTGACTCTACGGAGGGTAATTCTGCACCAGATTTAGACGGGTTTCCGTTTGAGTTGTACCGGACTCATAGAGACATCCTTATGCCAGCTCTTCATAGGTTTATAAAAACAATAGAGGAAGTTGGATTTCTGCCAGACTCTATGAGACTGGCAGAAATTATTTTGATTTTAAAAGAAGGAAAGACCCCACAAGAAACTGAGTCTTACCGGCCAATTTCCCTCCTCAATACCGACGTAAAATTATACGCAAAAGTTTTAGCGAGGAGGCTTTCAAAGGTAATTGGGGAGGTAATCGATAGGGATCAATGCGGATTTATTCCAGGGAGAGTGGCTCGAACCAATGTCCATAGGCTTTATTGCAACATGCAGTTTGCAGCACCGGGGGACTCCCACTCCATTCTCTCTCTTGACGCGGTGAAAGCGTTTGACAGGGTGGTGTGGGAGTTCCTATGGGAGGTTATGGCCAGGTTTGGAATAGGGGAGAGGTTTATTCATAAGGTGAAAAGCTTATATAGAGGGGCTAGAGCAAGGATTAACATATGAGGACTGGTCTCGAGTGAGCTTAGGTTAGAACGTGGGACCAGGCAGGGCTGTCCCCTCTCCCCGTTGCTCTTTGCCCTTAGTATAGAGCCATTGGCGATCTCACTGAGACAACATCCGCTTATAGTGGGCTTTGGGTCTCGAGGAGACAGGGACAGAGTATCCCTTTATGCAGACGACCTACTGTTATATCTGAAAGATCCATTGCTCTCTTTGCCGTTAGTAATGCAGTCCATTAAAGCTTATGGTGTCCTGTCAGGCTTAGCCATTAACTGGCAGAAGTGAATTGTGGGGTTAAAATATTAGGGGAAGGGGAACACTTTAGGTATCTAGGGTTTAATGTGTCAAACAAGATAGAGGAGTATAATAGCATTAATATGAAGGAAGTTATAAGTATATTGGAGAAAAAAAAGAGTCGACGTGGAATCGACTCCAGATCATTAAAGTGGATAAGTTGGTTCTGATAAAAACGGTTTTATTACCAAAACTGTTGTTTTTGTTTGGGGGCGCACCGATTTAGATGGAGGAACACTTATTTAAGAAAACAAGAATTATCATTAACTTTTTGGTTTGGGTGAGGAAGCACGTTAGATTACGACAGGAGTGTCTGTTTATTAGTAGTAAAATAGGCGGTCTTTCTCTCCCAGACATTAGGAATTATTTTTTGGCATCCCAGGTTTATCATTTGGCCAATTGGAAGAGTAATGACTTTATGATGTATCTTATGTCCAATGTAAGGGGGAGGTTCCAGGACATATTTCAACTCCTGGAATCTGGTCAATTAGAAAAAGAGATGGTGGAAGTATCCTCTCGTGAGAACTTATGTAAAGATGTGGGAGGAATTGAAAATAAGTAACAAACCAGGGGGACATTCTGGATCTTTCCCCAGTCTGCTATAATGTTAGAATACCCCAGTTGGCACGAATGGGAAACCTGAGTAGTTTAATAAAGAGGGAGGTGGTAGAGTTGGGTAAGATAATTCAGAATGGCCGTATAGTGGGTTGGGAACAATTTAGGAATGAGCTGGGAGTCCCGGAGTCCTCCTGGTTTGACTATGGGAGATTGAAGTATTCTTGTGATCGAATTTTCGGAAAAGATGGAAGGAAAATAACTGAGCCCACGGTGCTAATTAAGACTTTGAGGGAAGGTAACATCAAGAGAAAAGAAACATCGAAAATATACAGCATGATTAGAGATAATGTAAAAGTCCACTTTAAATGCCAAGAAAAATGGAATAGGGAGATGGAGGGGATTGAGGAGAGTCAATGGAAGACAATTTATGGGAACATAAACAAAGTCTCAGACTCTGGGAACCATCGTATGGTTCAATTTAATATTGTCCATAGGTTGTATTACACCCCCTCCTTCCTGAAAAAAATTGGTCGTTGGAGGAAATCGGAGTGTCCAAAATGTTCCGGTATAGAGGCGGAACTGATCCATATGTTATGGTCATGTAACCGGTTAAGTAAGTACTGGGAGGCAGTAGGGGAAGGTATTTGCCGGACAGTTGGTTTCAAATTTACAATGTCTCAGAGCTTGGTCATTTTAGGTAATGACAGTGGATTAAGATTGGGGAAAAAAAGTCAAAAGACAATTCTGAGATCTTTGTTTATTGCTAAATTAGTGATAGTCAGAAATTGGCTCTCCTCAAAACCCCCAGAAGTATGTGAATGGAAGAATGCACTATTTTGTTATGAAGGGATTAAGGTTTAAATGTTTTTTTTTTCTCCTCCCTCTCCTCTTTCCGTCCAGCAATGGGGTGGGGGGGGGGGGGGGTAGGTATGGTTTTGGGTAGAAAATAATAAATGTAATTAAATTGTAATTTGTATGGTTTAAATGTAACCTGTTAAGTTTTTGGAATAAAGTAAATTTAAATTAAAAAAAAAAAATGAAGTCTCTCTCTATTAATACTTTCACACATTGGAACCCAATTTTCTATAAATTATATTATTTAAACATTGTGTCTAGACTTTTCCTCTCTATATCAGGTTATAGTTGGCCAAAATGAAGTACCTTTATTGATGCAAGAAAGGACCTTTAACCCTTAATTAAGCACATGGGAAATATTGGCATATTTATGTTGGGGGCAGGGGGAGGAATGTCGAGGTATTTTGTATTTTTTGGAATGTTCATTTACAATCTGACATAAAAAAAATCTAGAAAACCTTTAAAAATGGTGTGAACAGAGCCAAACATTGCAAGTATTACTTTCTACTTCACAACCCAAATCTGAAAAGAAACCCCTGCTTCTTCAATGTAGTATCTGGAAACACCATAAACGAAAGTTTTACAAAGTTTAAAAAATATATGTGAATAGAGATGAGCGAACGTGCTCGTAAGGAGCACTGTAGCGCTCGCATGGGCGCAGGCATCCGGATCCGTCGGGTGAGGAGGACGGATCCGAATGCCTGTGCCCATGCGATCGCAGGGGAGCCGAGCGATACAGTGCTCGTTACGAGCACGTTCGCTCATCTCTAAATGTGAACAATGTTTACTTCCAAAATGTAAAAGCATATTTAGTTTAATTATTTTTGTTAAATCTGTCACAATCTAAGCTCTGCAAGAAAACAAAATAGTGAGCTTAAAATATTTAGGAGATACCAATTGCAAAAAAGTAAAATTACTAAAATTCAGCAAACCAATGCTATCCTGACGTGACGATTTTCCGTTTTAGTTTTTCGCTCCCTGCCTTCTCAGAGGCATAACTTTTTTTTTTTTTCTAGTTCACAGCCATATGAAGCCTTGTTTTGTGCAGGACAAGTTGTACTTTCTAATGTCACTATTTAATATTGCATAGGATGTAGTGGAAAGCATGAAACAAAATTCCAAATGGGGTGGAAGTGGGGGAAAAAAAACTTTTTTACAGTTATGTCTATGGAGATGTGTGGAGGCTATTTTTTTTCTGCAGGACATTCTGTATTTTTTGATCATTTTGGGGTGTGTATGACTGATCACTTTTTATTCAATTTTTGGAGATGTAAAGTGATGAAAAAAAGGTGAACAGCCCATTTTTTTCCTGTTACACTATTAACTATATGGGATAACTTTTATTTTATTTTAATAGCACGCCTTTTGCATGCTGCGATGCCCATGATGTTATTTTTTCAAATTTTAGTTTATTTTTTTTTTGGGAGGGGGGGGGGAGGGGGATGATTTGAAAACTGTAAAAATTCAAAACTTTTTAAAAACTTTGTTAGGTCCCAACTGGACCACAACTTGCAATCATCAGATTGTAACTTGTACAGAATGGAATTTGCTCCATTAGTCTGTATAGAAATCAGTATATCCCAATTTAATGCGGTCATCTGCTGGTCTGACCTGGATATACTAATAATGAGCCTGGAAACCTAATAATGAGCCTGGAAACCTAATACAGGCTCTGGCTCATTATTAGAACAGGACATTTTTCCTGATCTCCGCCGGGGGAAAGGGCGCCTAAACCTTCTCAGACGCTGTGGTTACATTTGACCACAGCATCTGAGGGGTTAAATGTCTGAGGTCGGGATTACCACCACTCATGGACATTAGCTGTGGGTGCCTGCTGCATGAAACATCAGGCACCTGACGGCTATTGTGCTCGCTCTTTAAAGGGAGTCTGTCACCTCATTTTCACCTATATAGCTAACAGCAGTGCCCCACAGACGATTGCATACACATCTCAGACATACCTGTGTGCACTGTGTGTGTGTATTCCTCGTTCAGAAAAAGAACTTTTATTCTGCAGGAAAACAGCTCCCAAGTGCCCGGCTCTGCTGCTGCTGCAAACCAGACTGGAGGGGGAAGGGCAGCTTTAGCTGCTCAAATATTGGGATTAGTAGCAGATAGAACAATGAAAGCTGACATTCCAAGCTTTAAAATGATACCAAAATCACAGCATTATATCCAGTATATCAGAAGATATAGCTGTTAGAAATCGAGTCGGGAGAGAAAGCTGTTTTTACTTTCAGCCGGGCACTTGGGAGCTGTTTTCCTGCAGAATAAAAGTGCTTTTTCTTGACATGTAATACAGACACACAGTGCACACAGGTATGTCTGGGATGTGTATGCAATCTTCTGTGGGGCAGTGCTGTTAGTTATATAGGTGAAAATGAGGTGACAGACTCCCTTTAAAGACCTGACATCCACCACACATGCACTGCAGATGTCGGGAAGCTACTTTTTTGATATTTTATTGTATCTAGAAAAAAGTGGATCTTGACAAAATTCTAGTATGTTGATTAGCACTCATGTCGCTTACATGGTGCAATTATTGCTGGTAAAGGGTTTTCCAAGATTTTTATTCCTCTGGATAGGTCATCAGTATCTGATCAGTGGGGGTCCAACACACAGGACCCGACTGATCAGCTGTTCGAGAAGGCAACAGCACTCCTGGAAGTGGCACTGCCTTCTCCGTGCTCACGAAGAACATCACCGTACATTTTATAGTGGCTGTGCTTGGTATTGTGCTAAGCTCCATTTAAGTGAGCTGCTCTTAGGCCACCTGACTGATGAACGTGTTGTCACTGATGTAGTAAAAGCCGTGAGAAGGTCGCAGTGCTCAGAGGAGCACCGCTGCCTTCTCAAACAACTGATCGGCAGGGGTCCTGGGTGTCAGACCCCACCGAGAAGATCCTGATGACCTATCCAGAGTCTCCATTCAGTATATGAGTCTCAGAAAACTCCTTTAATAAGGTCTTTCGTCGCCATTTTTCTCCCATTAAATGGGTTATCCAAACCTGGAAAACCCCTCCACAATGCCCGAGCCCCTCATACAGAGAATACTTACCTGGTCCTCGAGGGCTGTGTTCTTCCGGATCCGTGCTCGGCCATCGCTGTATTTCCCCGGTGTGCAGTTCACAACATCTGTCGACAGGGGAAGGTGTGCAACCAACAGCAGGCCGCACAAGTGATATACAGGACGCAAGGAGGCAGGTCACCATCGCCGGCTACACCTCTCCCCCCAATGAAGGCCTTGGGGGATATCTGGGAGAACATATGCGCCGGGGACCACGTAAATATTCACTGTATGAGGGCGCACTGTGGGAGGTTTTTTTATGTTTAGGGTTTGGTTGTTTTTTTTTTTTTGCAGTCAAAAGATCCAATCACCTTTTTGCAATGGCCAATGATGGGAAATCAGCCTACTTATGAGCCTGAAAAGGAACCTGTCACCATGAAAATGCAGGTCGTATGCTATAGAGCAGATTATATCTATCTATCTATACACATACACACATTGTGTGTGTGTGTGTGTGTGTGTATATATATATACATACACATATATATATATATATATATATATATACACACACATATACACACACATATACATCTCTATCATAAAAATGAGTTTCTGTCTGTCTGTCCGTCTGTCTGTTCTCTATGTGCGACCAAACTACTGGACCGATTTTCACCAAATTCAGCACACAGGTACATCAGGTGCCCGGGAAGGTTTTACACCAAGTCTCATCTCTTTAGTACATAACGTTCCCGAGACATTCCCAAAATATGACCTGCATTAGCCAATATTAGCCTGACAGCATTGGTTTTAAACCCCAACTGCCATTCTCTGCACAGACACACACAGGGAGGGCAGGTTTCCATAACAACACAGCCAGGTAATTAGCAGCCAGCTGAGGATCTCAGGTAACAATCCAGTCATTTCTATTCAATGCTTTAAAGGGGCAGAGCGCTGTGGATGATACTGTTAAAGGGGTATTCCGGTTACCATAAATATAACTTATGTTTTAGACTAATTTTAGACTATGACCGTTCAGTAGTAAATCTTCCACTGCTACCCATTGCGTGTCCTCATAAATTACCATGGCACCGACCTGTGATTCACACCACTCTCAAAAGAAGGACTTACAACACCTGCTCCAGGTTTCACTAAGCCACACCCTGACTCTGTCAGGCCACGCCCCCTTCCCCCTCCGCAGCCAATTGGGATTGAAAAAATGAAGGTAAAAATAAACTTCTGTCAGCTGCAGGGGTGGGAGGGTGAGTTTCTCTCTGCAACAACACACAGAAACATTAGATGAAATAGACTAATATTAGACTACTACCGTTCAGTAGTAATAAAAGATGTTTTCTTCCACTAAAAGGACTTAAAAGCAACCCCCCCCAGGTCCCGCTAAACCACGCCCCCGGTCAGGCCACGCCCTCTCCCACTCCACAGCCAATGGGGATTGAAAAAATGAAGGTAAAAATCAACTTCTGTCAGCTACAGGAATGGGTGGGAAGGAGACTTTCTCTCTGCAATGACACACACAAAAACATTAAATGAAATAGATTAAATATACCCGTGCGG
>ONZH01021025.1:130000-139863 GCA_900303285.1 Rhinella marina
CGCGCGTCAAGGCGTGGTCTGACCAGATACGGGATTGTACACTTTGGTTGGTATGGTTAATTGCTTCTTTTCCCATATACAGTAAAGACCAAAAGTTTGGACACACCTTCTCATTCAAAGAGTTTGCTGTATTTTCATGACTATGAAAATTGTAGATTCACACTGAAGGCATCAAAACTATGAATTAACACATGTGGAATTATATACTTAACAAAAAAGTGTGAAACAACTGAAAATATGTCTTATATTCTAGGTTCTTCAAAGTACCCACCTTTTGCTTTGATTACTGCTTTGCACACTCTTGGCATTCTCTTGATGAGCTTCAAGAGGTAGTCACCTGAAATGGTTTTCACTTCACAGGTGTGCCCTGTCAGGTTTAATAAGTGAGATTTCTTGCCTTATAAATGGGGTTGGGACCATGAGTTGTGTTGGGCAGAAGTCAGGTAGATACACAGCTAATAGTCCTACTGAATAGACTGTATTTGTATTATGGCAAGAAAAAAGCAGCTAAGTAAAGAAAAACGAGTGGCCATCATTACTTTAAGAAATGAAGGTCAGTCAGTCCGAAAAATTGGGAAAACTTTGAAAGTGTCCCCAAGTGCAGTCGCAAAAACCATCAAGCGCTACAAAGAAACTGGTTCACATGAGGACCGCCCCAGGAAAGGAAGACCATAAGTCACCTCTGCTGCGGAGGATAAGTTCATCCGAGTCACCGCTCAGATTAGAGACCAGGTCAATGCCACACAGAGTTCTAGCAGCAGACGCATCTCTACAACAACTGTTAAGAGGAGACTGTGTGCAGCAGGCCTTCATGGTAAAACAGCTGCTAGGAAACCACTGCTAAGGACAGGCAACAAGCAGAAGAGACTTGTTTGGGCTAAAGAACACAAGGAATGGACATTAGACCAGTGGAAATCTGTGCTTTGGTCTGATGAGTCCAAATTTGAGATCTTTGGTTCCAACCACCGTGTCTTTGTGCGATGCAGAAAAGATGAACGGATGGACTCTACATGCCTGGTTCCCACCGTGAAGCATGGAGGAGGAGGTGTGATGGTGTGGGGGTGCTTTGCTGGTGACACTGTTGGGGATTTATTCAAAATTTAAGGCATACTGAACCAGCATGGCTACCACAGCATCTTGCAGCGGCATGCTATTCCATCCGGTTTATGTTTAGTTGGACCATCATTTATTTATCAGGACAATGACCCCAAACACACCTCCAGGCTGTGTAAGGGCTATTTGACCAAGAAGGAGAGTGATGGGGTGCTACGCCAGATGACCTGTCCTCCACAGTCACCAGACCTGAACCCAATCGAGATGGTTTGGGGTGAGCTGGACCGCAGAGTGAAGGCAAAAGGGCCAACAAGTGCTAAGAATCTCTGGGAACTCCTTCAAGACTGTTGGAATACCATTTCAGGTGACTACCTCTTGAAGCTCATCAAGAGAATGCCAAGAGTGTGCAAAGCAGTAATCAAAGCAAAAGGTGGCTACTTTGAAGAACCTAGAATATAAGACATATTTTCAGTTGTTTCACACTTTATTGTTAAGTATATAATTCCACATGTGTTAATTCATAGTTTTGATGCCTTCAGTGTGAATCTACAATTTTCATAGTCATGAAAATACAGAAAACTCTTTGAATGAGAAGGCGTGTCCAAACTTTTGGTGTGTACTGTACACATACACACACACACACATATATACAAGTCGTTTAAATTAAGTATTAAAACAAACTATACAAATGTTGTATAGCTACAATTGTACTGACTCAGAGAATGAAGGGCACAGGTCAGTTTTACCCCATAGGGAACGCTGTAAAAACAGAACTCATAAAAGTCTGGTGCAATTTCGTTTGTTTTTTTTTTTTTTTTTTTTTAATTTCCACTCCATTTGTAAGTTTCTTCAACTTCCCACATCATATGCAATATTAAAGGGGTTGTCCGAGTTATGACAAAAAATATATAGCACTGTAAATCTGATGGGCAGCAATATATAACTAAGTTAAGCAAGTTTTAGGCAAAAAAAAATCCATATTTCCTAATTTCCCTGGTTCTCTTCTGGTCTTTGTTTACATGCAATAACAACAATCTCAGCCCCTCCCCCTTCTCCCTCCCTCTCTGCAAAGGGAATGAATAAAAGTGCTGAGTGACATGTCTGCCTGCTGGAATACTCAGCAGCATGTTGTATGTGTAGGACTACAAGTCCCAGCTTGTAGTAATTTCTCCCTACCTGTTCTTGTACAGTACAATTACTCTACAGCTCTTGTGCCCAGCATTTATCTCCTCTCACTGCTGCAGCTACTGTTTGTTTACAGTGTGTTCTGGCTGAAGGGGTTAATGTTTTATCTGAAGGAAACCAGGGAGAGCAGATAGCAGCCCGGCAAAGAAAGGGGGCGTGGCCAGTGACATCTCGTGTACAGACTGTTATCTGAACTCTGAGGCTTGTACACAAAACATCACAGAGGAGGGAGATAAGGTGACATCACAGGTCATGTGACCCTCAGTCAACTCTGAGAAACCAGCAGCTTTAGAAACACAAAGTATATGGGAAAGTTGTTATACCTGACAAGTTAGAAACATATAAAGAACAAAAAAATAACTCGGACAACCCCTTTAATTTGTGCATTAGAAAGTATTGGAATTTGTCTCACAAAAAATAAGCCCTCATATCTACAGGAACAAAAAAAATAAAAGTTATACCACCAGGAAGGCAGGGAGTGAAAAATGAATATGCAAAATCGCTATATCCTCAAAGGGGCATTTAGAATGGGATGTCAAAAAAGCTCCTGGAGGTGTAATGAGTAGGTGTCCAAATAATTTGTACACATACAGTGTGTGTATATACGGACTAATACAGAGAAGGCCATCAATTAGTGATAGGACCACCCACATGGCTACTGAGCTCCGAGAGATTTAAATGAATAAAATACAAATGATACTAATTTCCCATAAAATTACATATGAATCTGCCGAGCTTCTCCTGCTGCATAACATGCTGTCTACAGATTGCACTGCATTTTTTGGTGACATGTTCTCTTCAAGCCTTAACTGAACGATCCAATATAGTGTATAATTTCATTAGTACCATCAGGTTCATATTTCATTTTGAGTTCATCCAGGCTGACACGAAGTTTCATGTTTTCACTCTGCAAAAGTTTAAGATGCCTGTCCGTGGTAAAAAGTTTCCGTTCCAGCTCCAAGACCCGCTGGCTTTCTGCTAAGGCTTTCATTCTTTGCAGAGATAATTCGTCTTTAATCTTCTCCATTTCCTTACTGTGAAGAGGCAGGAAAAACAGAATAAAAGAACTATTTCAATATGTCAAACATAACTATTAAAGGGGTTGTTCACCTTGGAGGGGCCTTTTGGGCAGCCAGCAGAGCTGAGGAGGGAAGCACAATTAACTGCTTTTTTTGCTCCCCCACTGCCACCTCCATCCGCTCCATCCAGTCTCCATGTATCAACTTCCAGTTTGCAGTAGGTTACGGGCCACTGTAATGACTGATCCTAGTGGCAACATGTCCCCGTGCATCATGTGACCCAAGCAGTCATTGGCTGCAGTGGCAGCATGACCCACTCCACACCGGATGTTGATACTCAGAGAGTGGCAGTGTGGGAGAGAAGGACCTGGAACCCAGCTATTTGGAGCAGGAAAGTATGCTTCGCTCTATCAGCGTATGCCGGAATTGATCCCCCATGGTGAAAAATCTTTGAACTCAGCAAATATTATAGCACATCTTACAAAATATGAAAAGATACACCATTTCAGCTCTGATCACATTTCTTTTAGATTTCTTTTCATTATGTTTTAATTATCTGCTAAACTTATTTGTGCATGTGTTCCTCCTGTCTTTTCTTAAATGAATGGGAAAATGCAGATATCTACACTATTCCATCCATTAAAAAAAAATAAAAAAAGAAGGATTTGTTAAAACTAGGTATGAGTGGACCAGTGGATGTCCATGTTTGAGGGGTTTGGCTGAACTTCGTTTCAAAGTTCGGTTTGGGTTCCAAATTTGACCCTGAACCCCATTAAAACCAAAAGGGACCTGAACTTTGGGGCACTAAAATGGCTGTAAAAAAGTCATAGAAAGTGCTAGAGGGCTGCAAAAGGATCCAAAGTAGGCATAAGAGAAGCACAATTGCCCTGCAAAGAAATGTGGATAGGGAAATGACTTAAAATAAAATAACATAAAATGTACAAAAATAAAAAATCTTGAACCAAGAGATGGAGGTCGAAGTTGAGGAGGCTGTGGACGTGGCAGTGTAGGTGTAAGAAGCAAAGCACTTTTTTTTTTAATGTGTGTCAATTCTGTGTGTGACCTTTAGCCATTTTTGGGGGTGTGGCCGGTATATATTTTTCTACTCTGCCAATATAAGACATAATAATCTTGAGCCAGGAGGTGGAAGTCCGAGTGGAGGAGGAGGGGGATGTGGAGATGTAGGTGGAAGAGGCGGAGGAGAAAGCCAAACTTCTTTTCCCATGTGTCCGTCATTTCTGTGTCAGGTTGCTAAGGGTCACGGCAGGACAGTTTGGTTCTTGTATGTCCCGGGTTAAAACTGGTTAAAAAATGTTGTTTCAGTTTAAGATCTCATATGTCCCCTATCTGGGGACTATATATTAAAGGGTTTCTGTCACCAGTTTTTTCGGTATGAATCAGGCTGACATTAGAGATGTGCTAATGTCACCTGATTCCAAATATATATGTTTTATTTACTGGTGCCCCCATTTTTATATAAAATGAACTTTTATTTTATGCTAATAAGGCTTCTAGGTGCAAGGGGCGTTACCTCTGCTCCTAGAGGCTCTGTTGATTGACAGGACCAGGCAGAGAAGAAACACTCCATTCACCATAGCTTTCAAGGACCTTCAATGATGTCATGACCATGTGATCAGTCACATGGTAAGGATCACACAAATAGCCTGTCTCCTCCTAAACCATGTGACTGATCACATGGTCATGACATCATTGAAGGTCCTTGAAAGCTATGGTGAATGGAGGGTAGATGCTAGAGTGGAGTTGTTAGGAGGTGGTCTGTGATGTCACTGGTCACATGCTCCTTCATGGTCACATGACCAAATGTGGGAAGTTCTGACAAATTCTGATGATGAAATCTGAATTGATGCTGGTTAGGGATGATCTTAGGAAGATTAGGGAAAAGGTAGGAGAAATGGAGAAGAGGGTGGGCTGTATTGAGGAAAAATCTGAAAAGATGGAGACAGAAATGAAGTTCTTATCAGGTTTATACAAAGACCTACAGGTAAAGATAACGGATATGGAAAATAGATCTAGGAGAATGAATGTCAGGATGGTGGGAGTACCGGAAAAAACGGAAGGGGAGAATTGTATAGAATTTTTGGAGGGTTGGATTCGAACTACATTCCCGGACGTTAAATTCTCCAACCATTTTGGTTTAGAGAGGGCGCATAAGGTCCCCGCACAAGTTAAACCAGGTAGCAATCCTAGGACCATATTGATGAAATTCTTTAGTTCTCAGGATAAGGACTTGTTGATGAGAGTTACTAGATCATCCCCTCCAAAAACAATTGACGGATCGAAAATCTTTTTCTATTCAGATTATGCAAGAGAAACGCAAAAAGCGAGGTTGGAGTTTGGTTTGGTTAAAAACAGATTGAGGCAGGCGGGTATTAGATTCTCTCTCCTTTTCCCGTCCAAGCTCAAGGTTTATTTCTAAAATAAAACTGAGTTTTTCTCAGAGGTGGACGAAGCCTTGGAGTGGATGGGAAGGAAGGGGATCTGAGAGTAGGTTGATTGAATATTGCAGCCAGGTGGTAATGGCTCAGTATAGAGGTAACGCTGTCACGTGTTAAAAGTGACAGGGTTCCAACTAGAGGGGGGAGGGAGGGGAGTGGCATGGGGGTAAGTGGGAGGCTAGGTGGGGGGGGGGGGTATTAGTACGTGGCAAGCCAAATTCATATACATTATTATGTTTATCCCTTTTTTTTTTTGTTTCTTCTTTTTTCTTTTGAATGTTACATTTTCTAACTTGGAATGTGCGGGGGCTTGGCGATAGGATTAAGAGGGGGGCAGTATTCAGGGTACTGCAGAAACATATGCCAGCAGTGATTTGTCTTTTGGAGACGCATATGACGGTAGACACATTACATAGGTTAAATAGAAGTTGGATAGCACAATCGTTTCACTCGGTTTATACAGCATACTCAAGGGGAGTTAGTGTTATGTTTCATAGAAGTTTACACTGTCAGGTTTTGGAGCAGAGGGTAGACCGAGAGGGAAGATACATATTCCTTTATGTTAAGATAGATCTCTGTGAACTGACTCTGGGTTTTGTGTATATTCCGCCCCCCTATGAACCTAGTGTGATTCTCAAGTTATATGATTTTATGCAGGATAAACTTAGTAGAAGAGTTCTGGTTTTTGGGGATTTCAACACAGTTATAGATGAATCGCAAGACAGATTAAGGCTGTCCAGTACCAATCCGGTGAGTAAACTGTCCCCGTTTGGTTGTTTGATAAAGGAGATGGGGATGGTGGATTTCTGGAGGGAGTTAAATCCTCAGAAAAGAGAATTTTCTTGTTATAACAAATCAAAGCAGACTCTCTCCAGAATTGACATGGCCCTGGGCTCAATTGAGTTGGCTCATGAGGTAAAATATGTGAGATATAAGCCCAGGAGCGTGTCGGACCACTCCCTGATGCATTTAAGTGTTAACGTAGGTAGGGGAGCAATTAAGACTAGAATATTGAAAATTAATCCCCATTGGTTATCATTGATATCCTGCGATTTAGTAGTGGAAAATATGAGAAGGTTTTTTGACAGCAATAGGGGCTCTACTAACGATAGATGGATTTGGGATGCAGCCAAGGCATATTTAAGGGGGATTCTATTTAGAGATATTGTTGTCTTAAAAAGGAACTGGAGAAAAGAAGAAGAAGAGAGTAGCCAGTTAGTTAGATTAACTGAATCCCAATTTTGTATGGATAGGCTGGACTCCTCTAAAAGGAAATGGGAAAGTGCGGTGGATAATCATAAGGCCTTGTTGAGGAAGAAAGTTCAGAATAAACAGTTTTTTATGGGAAAAAAAGTTATTTTTGGAGGGGGGCAGGCTAGGTAGATTGTTGATGGATAGAATAAAAGAGAAAGGAGCCTCGGTTGCTATCCCCTGTATAGAAAATCTAGTGGGTGCCTGGGTTGTTGGTAAAGAGGCAGTTGTTCAAGTATTTCTTGAGTATTATAAAGATCTTTATAAATCTGAGTCGGAAAAAACGGTGGGGGAGATAGTAGAATTTCTGAAGCGATGTAAACTAAAGAGACTAAATAGGGCACAAATTATATTTATGGATAGGGAGATAACGGTCGAGGAAATAGAAAAGGTAGTGAGACAGGCCCCTAAAGGAAAAGCACAAGGCCCGGATGGGCTGCCGTTTGAAATCTACCAAAAGTTAGGAGATGTTATGATACCGGAATTAGTCAAGCTTTTTAATGGTGAGGTACTAAGAACAGGTCTGCCACCCTCGATGATGGAGGCCTCCATGATTCTGCTGTTGAAAACAAACAAATCGCCTACAAGGGTGGATTCATACAGGCCTATTTCGTTGTTGAATTCGGACGCCAAGATCTTGGCTAAGGTCTTGGCGAACCGACTTGTGGGGGTAGCGGACTCCCTGCTGAATGATGATCAATGCGGTTTCAGGCAGGGGAGGTCTACTCTAGACAATTTGAGGAGACTATTTGTAAATTTGCAGGTGAGGGGGGTGGACCGCTCCATCCTGTCGGTTGACGCGGTCAAGGCGTTCGACAGGGTGGAGTGGTCTTTTTTGTGGGCAACTTTGGAACAATATGGGTTTGGACCTAGGTGGTTAAGATGGGTTCAATCTTTATATGGTAATCCCTCGGCATCATTGGTTCTGAATGGTGTAGAATCAGATAGATTTCCCCTGTCCAGAGGAACTAGGCAGGGATGTCTGCTATCCCCTCTACTTTTCTCCTTATTTGTGGAACCGCTTGCGAATCTAATACGATGAAATAAGGGGATTTGGTTGTAGGGGGGGTCAATGACAAGATCTCGTTGTTTGCGGATGACGTCCTATTGTATATTGGGAATACAGAGGAGGCGTTAGGCAGAATCATCGAGATCTTCAACGAGTTTGGTGCCTATTCAGGTATGCAGATAAATTGGGAAAAGACGGTATTACTTCCCCTAGATAATAAGATTTCACATCAACGACTTAAAGTGCTGCAGGAGCATGATGCTTTCAGGTACTTGGGTATTATGGTATCCAGGGATCTGAAAGATTACTCTAGTAATAATATATATCCGGTCTTAAGAAGTATAGAGTGGAGAACTAAGATCTGGCTTAAGCTCCCCTTGAGTATGGCTGAAAGAGTTGCTTTGGTGAAAATGATTGTGCTTCCGCAGTGTCTCTATTTTTTGGCAAATAGCCCAATTTGGTTGGGAGAGGAGATTTTCAAAAAGATAGAATCCTTAGTGAGAGAAATAGTTTGGAGAGGGAAAAGACCACGTATTAAACTGGAATGTCTTTATAAGGAAGAGGCCAGGGGAGGGTTAGCGATTCCCGATTTTAGGGTATACTTTGTTGCATCACAACTTACCCACTTGACCAAATGGAGGGATAAGGGTTTCTTTAGTTATCTTATGAATGAAAACATCTATGGACATAGTGATATATGGGAATATTTAGAATCGGGGTATATGGTGGAGGGACTAATCCCTTGGTACATATGATGGGGAAAGTTTGGGTAGAATTTAAGAGAAATTTGGGGATAAAGGGATTTTTGTTATATGCACCGTTATTTAAGAATAAGAATTTTATAGAAATTGATAAGTTGGAAGACTGGAAATTTTGGCACAGACTAGGTGTAAGGAAAGTGTCGAATATATATGAAAACAATAGATTAAAAACTAGTCAAGAGATGAAAGATGAATTTAAATTGGAAGTTAGAGATTGGTATAGGTACACACAGCTTTTTTTCTGCTGCAAGAAAGTCAGATTTCACTAATATGCACTGTGGGGATGACTAAGATAATTGAGATGTTAAAACAGGCCAAAGGGAAGAGAAAAATAACATCAAAACTATATAAGGGAATCTTAAAAAGGAAGGGTGGTAGGATTAAGATGAATAGCACAATTTGGCAACAAGATGTGGGGGGTTTATTGGAGGAAGATTGGGAACGTATTTGGAGTTGGGGTAGAAAAACTTTTTAATAGTTCTCAAAAAATTTCACAATTGTTTATATGGCATAAATGTTATTATACACCGGATATTTTGACAAGGTTTGGGAGAGGGAAGAAAATTTTCAGTTGTCCTAAATGTGGTATTGAAAGGGTTGGTTTCAGTCATTTATATTATACATGTTCAAGGGTATATGAATTTTGGGTGAAAATTTTGGAGATGGTCCAAGTTAAGACGGGGTTGGGAGAACCCAAAAACAATTCGGGTTGGTTATTAGGTGACCCGAATGGTTTTTCAGGTAATAATATACAGAAAACCTTATGGTTGAATCTCTGCTTTTTTGCCAGATTGACTATTGCTAGGAAGTGGATGGCAAAAGAGCCCCCGCAAATTGACCTTTTCCTGTTGATAGTGGTGAAAAATGTTAATTTTCAATGGTGTTTATACGAGCAAAGAGATAGACTAGATGTTTTCTACAAAATTTGGTCTCCTTGGTTACGTTCGGTTTCCCAGCTGGAAAGAGTTGGTTATCTTGAGAAAATATGGAAGCACAATTTGGGATAATCTTTGCAATAACTGACATATATTGGAGGTATTAGGGGAAGATTTGGCTTGTCCCGGGGGTTAGAGTTTTTACACTGTTGTTTGTGGAAAGTTCGGCGGTGGAGTTACAATGCATCAATTCA
>ONZH01021026.1:0-22878 GCA_900303285.1 Rhinella marina
CTGCACTACAAGTCCCAGCCAGCAGCCGAGAGGAGGCCAAAAAAAAAATGTCGTTGTAGCCTTAGAAGGAGCGTTGGGTTCTTTGTGGATGATTCCTGCCTAACCACATTCTAATTTTACGGCCCTAACAGTGTGCAGCCAAGATGGCGGTCGCTGCACTACAAGTCCCAGCCAGCAGCCGAGAGGAGGCAAAAAAAAATGTCGTTGTAGCCCTTAGAAGGAGCGTTGGGTTCTTTGTGGATGATTCCTGCCTAACCACATTCTAATTTTCACGCCCAGTAGCCAAGATGGCGGTCATTGCACTACAAGTCCAGCAGCCAGGAGGAGGCAAAAAAAAGGTCGTTGTAGCCCTTAGAAGGACCATTGGGTTCTTTGTGGGTGATTCCTGCCTAACCAAAATCTAAATTGAGGCCCTAACAGTGTGCAGCCAAGATGGCGGTCGCTGCACTACAAGTCCCAGCCAGCAGCCAGGAGGAGGCCAAAAAAAATGTCGTTTGTAGCCCTTAGAAGGAGCGTTGGGTTCTTTGTGGATGATTCCTGCCTAACCAAAATCTAAATTGAGGCCCTAACAGTGTGCAGCAAGATGGCGGTCGCTGCACTACAAGTCCAGCCAGCAGCCAGGAGGAGGCCAAAAAAAATGTTGTTGTAGCCCTTAGAAGGAGCGTTGGGTTCTTTGTGGATCATTCCTGCCTAACCAAAATCTAAATTGAGGCCCTAACAGTGTGCAGCCAAGATGGCGGTCGCTGCACTACAAGTCCCAGCCAGCAGCCAGGAGGAGGCCAAAAAAAATGTCGTTGTAGCCCTTAGAAGGAGCGTTGGGTTCTTTGTGGATGATTCCTGCCTAACCACATTCTAATTTCACGCCCTAACAGTGTGCAGCCAAGATGGCGGTAGCTGCACTACAAGTCCCAGCCAGAAGCCAGGAGGAGACCAAAAAAAAAAAAAGGTACTTGTAGCCCTTAGAAGCGCTGTTGGGTTCTTTGTGGGTGATTCCTGCCTAACCAACATCTAAATTCAGGCTCTAACACTCTCCCTGACAGACAGCATCTCTATCCCTAATCTCATGCAGGCGGCGTCTGACGTTCACCGCCATTCCGTGTCATGGTAAAATTTTAAGTGCTTCACCTGCTACCTCAGTCTCACTTGGTCACTCTGGGTTCACCGCCATGCTGTGTCAGGGTAAATTTTTGGTTGGTTCACCTGCTACCTCAATCTAACTTGGTCACTTGTTGTTGTCACCACCACGCTGTCACCACACTGTGTCAGGCTTATGCCTGCGTCGTGGGGCAGGGGATAGGACAGCAGTGCCAGCATGGGCAGTGGTGTCACCCGCAGGCGGCGATGGACCTTCGTTGCACCTAATTGGGTGCTTTCCTAACATGTGCCAGCGCATGTGCCTTGCCCATCTTGGTCTGGGTCAGCACGAGGCTGTTGGCCAGAATTTGGGGTAATGGTGGGATTAGGCAGCCTCAGAGGCATCCATGCATGCTGCCCCTGCTGTTTCCTGTCCATTTCCGTGGTGTTTCCATCATTTTCTGAGGTTTCCAGGTTTTCACCCAGCCTTCCCTAGGCAGAGCCTTGGTCCCCTGCAAAAAATGCTTGAGTCTCCCATTGACTTCAATGGGGTTCGTTATTCGAAATGAGCACCTGAGCATCGGGAAAAATTTGACTCGAATAACGAGCACCCGAGCATTTTAGTGCTCGTCATCTCTAGTGGTTTCCTTTTGGAGACTACCTTTCCCTTGGTTGTTCCTTCCCGGTGAAAGGCCTGGCTAGTTTTGACCATCGTTGAGATAAGTGATGGTGTCTCTGTGGTTTTCTTTTTGATTTGCATATTGTTTTTTCCAGGGAGCCTTGTTTTAGATTCACCAACGTTGAGACTCGTGATGTTGTCTCTGTGGTGATGATGGTTGATCTCCCTGAGGTCGATCATCTTTTCTTAAATAATCTTCTACTAGGCATTGCTCCCACTAGCCAGATTCCTACTCCACGCTGATGAGGGGCAAATACCCTGAAAAAGCTGTCTGTGGATGGATACCATGCTTTGGCATAGGTGGTTTCCTTTTGGAGACTGCCTTTCCCTTGGTTGTTCCTTCCTGGTGAAAGGCCTGGCTAGTTTTGACCATCGTTGAGACACGTGATAGTGTCTCTATGGTTTTCTTTTTGATTTGCATATTGCTTTTCCCAGGGAGCCTTGTTTTAGATTCACCAATGTTGAGACTCGTGATGGTGTCTCTGTGATGATGATGTTTGATCTTTTCTTAAATAAATCACACACTTGACATGTCAACTTTTCTGTATAATCCTTAAAGGGGTTATCCCACGAATAATGTAAAAAATGAAAATCAGACATCATATAGTACACGACAACCTCTTTCTAACAAAGCTAGAACCAGCCCTGTACCTCCCATGGATCCAGAGATCTTCCCATTCATTGCTCTGCTAGATTTATATCAAGCTGACAGCTCAAGGGGAGTGTCTTTTCTTCTGCAGCTCAGGAGGTGTGTCCATGCTCTCCCTATCACAGCTCAGGAGACAGTTAAAAGTTGAAACTGAGCATGTGCGGCCTGCTCAGTGAATAGGTCAAAGAAATAAGAAATTAAGTGGTCCTATACAGATACATTTTATTGAATAACTCAGTAGCTGTACAAAATTTTTAATGACATGCAATTACAAAAGTATTCAGATCAAGGTGCTGGTTTGAAAACTGTACAATATTTTTTGTGGGACAACCCCTTTAATTCTGATATTGATACTAAATGAAATTATGTGAAGTATTGCATCAGTATAATCCTTTGTTTATTCATTTGCAAGAAATGGCTGCAAACACATTATTATGCTGAACAAGCTTTGTGAAAATGTCTTTTCTGCTCTTCACTCTACACATAAAAATATTTTAAAACAAGTGGGTATAACTGATTTACTAACAAATAATTATTATATTATCCTTATTTATTCATATTATGTCATATTTTGCCGATGAATACCCAAACACAATGAACATGTTGTATGAGTCTAAAATAGAAATGGTGAATAAAACCTAAGAATCTCTTGTGTATCTAATCAGACAGACCATTTCTTGGCAGAGACTGATCTGTCCTTTACAGATTAGTTTCTTGGTTAAAAACAAAACATAACATTTGAGCACATTTTAATTGTATTATTGGTTAAAGAGTTGTAAGGTTGATTTTAGGATACAAATTCTTTAAGAAAACCAAAGATACTGCAGAAATATATATTCAGACACACTTGGCCTGACTGCCTAGCGCTTATCAATAATTCATGCCCTCCGAGAGCTCCTGCCAAAGCGGTGTCTTTAACATAAAATGTACAGCTCAATTGATTTACAAAAATACTTAGTAAACATCAAAAAACATTACAATAGATCTCTACTGCATGTTGAACAATTTATAGAAATGGAGCAATTTCTAAGATATGATTTAAAATTTACTGAAATAAGCATTAAAAAAAAATCAAAATTAATTACACAAAGTGACAAATTCTAACAATAACAACAGCATATTTATAGTACATTCTAACTAGAGACAAGCAAATTTGTTGAAATGTATTTCAGGTCCAACTCACCTCTGTTTACCTGAGAAACCTTGGGGGGAGGAAGGGCTTCTGGTTAGGTACTATTTCTATTATGGAGACTGCCTGGAATGCTTCTCTAGGTTTCGGGGGAAAAAGTACATGAAAATTAATATATCACACATCTGGTAGAGCAAGAAAGGCTCCGCTTTCTTTATAAGGGCTTTATTGCTCCAAATATGACAATCAGAATAAATCCCTTGATCACTGCCCCATTTAAAGAATTGTAGCAACATAACCTATGATATTATTACTTTCAAGAAAGACATTTAGGACCTTTTTGTGCTTGCTCGCAATGGATCAACCATCACAACATTTTGTGACAGAGAGGTCCATAGTCAAACTGCTCTTACAGTAAAGAATCTATAATGTTGGAGTAATTTTCTTTCCTCTAGACATAGAGCTTGTCACTTTGTTATGGTTATAGGCCTAGGTATAACAACATTGTATACAGTGTTCATACATTGTAGCTAGGTCACTTAGGCTGTATTTTTCTAAATAACTCCAAGTGTTTTAACTTGTTTTGGTGCTGTAAATTATTTTCTTAATTACCTTGGTCAACTTTCTTTGCACCTGTACTATTTTATCCATGTCTTTTTATCAAGTGCCCAAAATTGTACACAATATTGTATGTGTGGTTAGACAAGTGATTTGTTTAGAGGCAAAAATATGTTTATTTCCTAAGCATGTAACATAGTAACATAGTAACATAGTTTGTAAGGCCGGAAAAAAGACATCTGTCCATCCAGTTCAGCCTGTTTTCCTATAAGTTTATCCAGAGGAAGGCAAAAAAAAAACCCTGTGAGGTAGAAGCCAATTTTCCTCACTTTAGGGGGAAAAATTCCTTCCTGACTCCAATCAGGCAATCAGAATAACTCCCTGGTTCAACGACCCCTCTCTAGTAACTATAACCTGTAATACCCTCCAGAAATACATCCAGGCCCTTCTTGAACTCTTTTAGTGAACTTACCATCACCACCTCCTCAGGCAGAGAGTTCCATAGTCTCACTGCTCTTACCGTAAAGAATCCTCTTCTATGTTTATGTACAAACCTTCTTTCCTCCAGACGCAGAGGATGTCCCCTCGTCACAGTCACAGTCCTCGGGATAAATAGATGATGGGAGAGATCTCTGTACTGACCCCTGATATATTTATACATAGTTATTAGATCTCCCCTCAGTCGTCTTTTTTCTAAAGTGAATAAGCCTAATTTTGATAATCTTTCTGGGTACTGTAGTCCACCCATTCCAGTTATTACTTTAGTTGCCCTCCTCTGAACCCTCTCCAGCTCTGCTATGTCTGCCTTGTTCACAGGAGCCCAGAACTGTACACAGTACTCCATGTGTGGTCTGACTAGTGATTTGTAAAGTGGCAGGACTATGTTCTCATCACGGGCATCTATGCCCCTTTTGATGCAACCCATTATATTATTGGCCTTGGCAGCAGCTGTCTGGCACTGGCTTCTACAGCTTAGTTTGAGTTACCCAGTGCTTTACCATTTAGTATGTACTGGTGACTTGCATTATTCCTTCCCATATGCATAACCTTACATTTGTCAGTGTTAAACCTCATCTGCCACTTTTCTGACCAAACCTCCAGTCTATCCAGATCCTGCTGTAGCAGTGCACTGTCCTCCTCTGTGTTAATTACTTTACACAGTTTAGTGTCATCTGCAAAAATTGATATTTTACTATGCAAACCTTCTACAATATCATTAATAAATATATTGAAGAGAATAGGACCCAATACAGACCCCTGTGGTACCCCACTAGTGACAGTGACCCAATCTGAGTATCTACCGTTAATAACCACCCTCTGTTTTCTATCACTGAGCCAGTTACTTACCCACATACAGACATTTTCTCCCAGGCCAAGCATTCTCATTTTATATACTAACCTTTTATGTGGTACCGTGTCAAACGCTTTGGAGAAGTCCAAATATACGACATCCATTGAGTCACCGCGGTGAAGTCTAGAACTTACCTCCTCATAGAAACTGATTAAATTGGTTTGACATGACCGATCCCTCATGAAGCCATGCTGATACGGAGTTATTTGCTTATTTTCATTGAGGTACTCCAAGATAGCATCTCTCAGAAAACCTTCAAACAGTTTACCCACAACAAAAGTTAAACTTACCGGCCTATAGTTTCCAGGCTCTGTTTTTGGACCCTTTTTTGAATATTGGCACCACATTTGCTATGCGCCAATCCTGTGGAACACTCCCCGTCAGTATAGAGTCCTTAAATATCAGAAATGAGGGTCTGTCGATGACATTACTTAATTCTCTTAGGATACGGGGGTGTATGCCATCCGGTCCTGGTGATTTGTCTATTTTAATATTTTTAAGATGTTGCTGTACCTCTTCCTGGGTCAGAGAGGACACTTTTAAAGGGGAATTTACTTTTATACTTTGCATTTCATCTGACAGTTTATTTTCCTCAGTGAATACAGTGGAGAAAAAGTTATTTAGTAGCTTCGCTTTCTCCTCATCGCTCTCTGCAACTCCCCCCTCATTACTCTGTAAGAGGCTGACACCTTCAGGTCTGTTTGGAATGCAAAGGTTTGGGCACTATTACCATCAACAGTTAAGCAAGTTGAAGATGAAAGCATCTCCAAAAGGTAATGTCAGCACAGTAGGCAGGTAAACACTCACGCACAGTGAGCCCTGATGAATCCAACCTGCTTTCTCTGCCTACTTGGAGTGCATGCCCTAAGCGGCAACTCAGCAACTGATCGACATTCCCTGTACTGCTAAAAAGCAAGACACACAGACAGACACGAACCGCAACCACACAGAAAAGGGTCATATGGAATAAGGTCAAAAGCTGGAAGAAAATACAGTACAAAATTGGGGGATGGAGGGTAGTCAAAATAGCCAGTGAACCAAAGTCAGAACCTGGCGACTATCAGAATCCCAAGACAGAGGGAGGTCAAAAAGCAAGTCCGAGGTCAATTTAACAAGCAATTGAAATACGCACAAACAGAACCAGGGAGCAGGGGGTTTAAATAGAGTCCCTGAAGCAAAACCTGATAGGTCCAGAGACTCAGCTCCCATTGAACCAGAACATAATTTCTGCTATAGGTAGGCTGAACAGTCACACAGCCCAGATAACCACACACACACACCCTAGCACCAATATTCAATAATTCTCCCCCAGTAAGTAGGTGCTGCGGGGAGGAACACAGTGAGCCCATCTTTACTACAGATGCTCACGTCACCAGGGGGTGTGGCCCAGAGTGCGTTTCTTGAGGCGGGTGGCCCGGCAGTGTGTCTGCCACAGCATACCTGTGCCTGAACCCCAGAACACAGCTCTGGAGCCAGTAAAAAGGCTGGTGACAGGCATAAAGTTAAAGATGAAACACACTTCTCAATATTTTAAGCAAATCAGTGTATTGTTAGGTTTTTTACTAGCAAAATAATGGGAAACCAAGGATATTTGGGCTCTCAGATAACTTGGACCAAGGTCTCAGACCTTAAATAGTCTGTTAGGGTTAAGGATTGTTCACAATCATCATTAGGAAAGGCCAGGTTAAAACTTTATAAATACCCAGACTGCTCCACCCTTGTCCAAAAAACAGCAGCCATAAGTTCTTCTAAGCAGCTGTCTAAAAAATGTTTTTAGATTTCCTCAGTAGTGTAATTAAGTAATAGCAGTTAACAGGACCAGTGGAGGTCATGAGAAGTTGGGAATACCAAGAAAAATTTCAGACAGCTGCTCGTAGGAGTGCTCAAAAGGCAAATCAGGACCCCCGCTTCACTGCAAAAGACCCTCTGGAAGATTTAGCAGACTTTGGAGTTGTGGTACGTTGTTCAATTGTGCAGCGAAACCTGCACAAATATGGCCTGAAGCATTTTGGAAACAAGTCGGGTAGACTGAAGAGGTTAAAATAGCACTCTTTGGCCACAATGAGCATAGCTATGTTTGTGGATAAAAGGGCACATAATTTTCTGAAAAGAACATCTCTCCAACCATTAAGCATGGGAGTGGATCAATCATGCTTTCGCATTGAGTTCCAGCCAATGGCATGGGGAACATTTCATGGGTAGTGGGAAAAATGGATTCACTGAAATTTCAGCAGATTCTGAAAGCAGACATAACACCAACTGTAAAAAATAACACCAACTGTAAAAAATAGAAGATGGCTTCTACACACCTCAAAATCCACAATAGACTACATTGAAAGTCACAAGCTGAAGTTTTTACCATGGACCTCACAGTTCCCTGAATTGAACATGATAGATGAGCGAATCTATTTCATATATTTGTTACAAATCATCCTTATTTTCTACTCCGAAGCAAATCCAGATTTTTTCAGATTCGCTTCATACAACTCTTAAATGTTCTTAAAATTTTGTACGCTAACATTATGTATGCGTTCTTCTTGCCCCTAGGCCCCCTGAAGCGGGAAAATGACAATATGCCCCCTCAAGAGCAGGAAAGGGAAGATATACCTCCTCAGAAGCGGGAAAAACCAGCCCGACCCACCGGGAACTTTCTGTTTGCAAGTATAGGGAGTGAAGACTCCTCCCTCATTACTCCGCCCTCCTCTCCAGTTCAAGCCAGCGGTGTACAAGACAGCATGGGCAAACAACTACGGCCAAAGTGGGGAGAGATGGTGTGGGGTACCGAGCCTGAACCACCGGAGAGTCCTGAAGAGATCAGAGTGGCACAAGTGATCCCGAGAATCGCACAGGCACCAGAGGTGTCCGCCGTGCCGGCTGGTGTGGCGGAGGTGGCTGGAGCGTCCACTCTGCTGCCCAGGAGGAGAACACCTTCCATGCGGCAGAATCCCATCGTGCCTGCATCAGTGACAGCCCACAGTGCTTGACCATCCGAGGCCGGGAGACCCTACGCTGGAAAAGCGAAAAGGAAATTGAAACTAAAGCTGAGGTGCCCTTGGCTATTAAAACATAACTTTTAATAATTCTCCTAAGTTTAAAAAGTACACAAGGAGGTGAAGACGTATTTCATCACTAGAGTAGGTAACTTGGTCGAGGTAACGGCTATGGTTACGGCGGGTTGGTCCAGTAACGAGTGCTCACAACTAGTTTGCCCTAAAACACTTTCCCTAGCTTGCTAGTCTCGGATGAAGGGAATAGCTCAATGCCTGAAAAAGTACGACCCCCAGCCTCCAGAACCTCGGGCCTGTCTGTCAAGTATGGTACCTAGCTCTTTGCTACCTAGCTACCTTTGCTACCTCACGAAGGGGCTAACATTGAAACTGATTGACCAGGCTGAATACAACTTTCTTTTACACATTCTATGCCCTCCTTAAGATATACAAGGGCTTATCCCCTTTCAAGGGACGCCCCATAGTCTCGGGGGTTGGCAGTCTTGGCCAGAATGTGGGCCTATATATTGACAGGACTATAAGACCGTTCGTTGAGTCACTCCCCTCCTATATTCGGGACACGGGTGATCTCCTTTCACGTCTTAATGACATTTCAGTGGATGAGGATCTCTTATTTGCATCCAGACATAGAAGCTCTCTACAGCTCAATCCAGCATCACTCTGGGTTGCGAGCTGTGGAGAGCTTCCTATCCACAAGAGATCAGCACCTGTCCGCACACAACAACTTTGTCCGGGAGCTCCTGGAATTTAGCCTCACCAGGAACTACTTCATCTTTGACAACGGCCATTAACACCAGCTCAGGGGCACCGCTATGGGTAGCACCTGCGCACCGGCATATGCTAACATGCTCCTGGGCTGGTGGGAGTCTAATTACATCTGGGCGGAGGGTCGGAGCCAGTGGCATGATAACATAATGCTCTGGCTGAGATTCATTGACGATGTCTTTGTACTATGGCGCGGCACTAAGGAAGCATTCAGTAGATTCATTGAAGCTATCAATTTCAACGATGTGGGTCTAAGATTTACACAGACGTGTGACCAACATTCCCTCCCTTTTCCGGGTGTCCTGATTGAGAGGGGACCAAATAATAATATCTGGACATCTGTTTTTCGAAAAACGACAGCGACAAATAGTCTGCTACATTGGGAAAGAGCACACCCCTTTGCGTTGCGAAAGGGCATACCAAAGGGGCAAAATCTGAGACTCCGCCACAATTGCTCGAGTATGAGGAGTTTCTGGAATCAGGCAGATGACATGAGACAGAGATTTACAGACAGGGGGTACCCTGAGGGTGTTCTTAGATCAGCCTTTGAGTCAGCATGTGAAAGAACTAGGGAGTCACTCCTAGTCTCCAAAAAGCTGATTAAGGACGAGGGGATATTAGGCACAATCCAAATTATTGGGAGATTTGATAATATCCATGCCAGAGTGAGGCAAATTATCAAAAAATACTGGGGCATTTTAATGGCAGACCCTGTCCTCACTGACATACGCACAATGTACCTGCCCTATGGACTATGTTGGTAAAACGAAAAGGGAATTTCGACGCCGGATTAGAGACCATATAAATGACACGGCTAATCAAAAAGACACCTCTATTGCCCGAAATATGATCCAGGTTCACAACAGCAACATTTCCTGCATTAAAATTACAGGAATACAACATGTCGCACAACCAAAAAGAGGCGTTGATTGGGATAAACTAATCCTGAGGACAGAAGCGAAATGGATATTTCGCCTGAAGTCTTTATCCCTTAAAGGCTTGATGAGTACCTCTCCTTCAATCCTTCAAGCCATTTTTATAAATCTATGGAGACTGGGGATAAGTATTGTGTCCCAGTATCTTGTGCTTAGTTACTTATTTAGGATATTAACTACCGATGTGAATTGACTGATTCTCGGGCTTCTGGAACACAATATGGTGTGATTTATAGGCTCGGACTGGATAGCACGACCCCCATGATATGTCTGTTAACTGTTTGGAATGATCATCTCTAATAGGGTGGCAATGCCTACTGCACTTGTTGACTGGATTCCTACCGCATCCTACATCAGTACTAGTCATCAGTGCGCCCCCTTGACATTATTATTATTGTTTTATGGTAATAACAGGACTTTTCACTTCACAGGTGTGCCCTGTCAGGTTTAATAAGTGGGATTTCTTGCCTAATAAATGGGGTTGGGACTATGAGTTGTGTTGGGCAGAAGTCAGGTGGATACACAGCTGAAAGTCCTACTGAATAGACTGTTAGCATTTGTATTATGGCAAAAAAGCAGCTAAGTAAAGAAAAACGAGTGGCCATCATTACTTTAAGAAATGAAGGAAAAAATTGGGAAAACTTTGAAAGTGTCCATCATTTATCAACGGGACAATGGCCCCAAACACACCTCCAGGCTGTGTAAGGGCTATTTGACCAAGAAGGAGAGTGATGGGGTGCTACACCAGATGACCTGGCCTCCACAGTCACCAGACCTGAACCCAATCGAGATGGTTTGGGGTGAGCTGGACCGCAGAGTGAAGGCAAAAGGGCCAACAAGTGCTAAGCATCTCTGGGAACTCCTTCAAGACTGTTGGAATACCATTTCAGGTGACTACCTCTTGAAGCTCATCAAAAGAATGCCAAGAGTGTGCAAAGCAGTAATCAAAGCAAAAAGTGGTTACTTTGAAGAACTTAGAATATAAGACATATTTTCTGTTGTTTCACACTTTATTGTTAAGTATATAATTCCACATGTGTTAATTCATAGTTTTGATGCCTTCAGTGTGAATCTACAATTTTCATAGTCATGAAAATACAGAAAATGAGAAAATTATTTGAATGAGAAGGTGTGTCCAAACTTTTGGTCTGTACTGTATATTAAGGGTACATTACGGGTCTATACATTTGGACCTTGGTTACTTGTGATTATATGGATTAGTCCCTTTAAACATCTGCATGATATGAGGATGGATATATACCTGAGAATATCTACAAATATACTGGGCTTACATAACCATGATCTCTGTTACTCATTATATTTTGCAACAGCCTCCTTAAATACTCGTACGTGATGACTATATTTGATGTGGTTACCAGGATACACGTAAATTTAAGGCAATATGAGCATATTAACCTTACATGCTTTAGTTAAGGCTGTTTCTTTATATTGATCTTATACACTCACTATTATACAAATAGTGGTGGGTAGGATCGCTAATCCAGCTTATTTATTTACACATTATCTCTTTAGCACGCTAGCCCCTAGGTGCTGGATCGCACTAGGACCTTGTATCCTATGTCTAAATGGTAGCCGTAACGTGCAGGTTCTGCCGGGGACACGCTGCCAGGTCCCCATAGTAACTACCCCGCCCCCGGAGCATGTCACTTCCAGTTCAGGAGGCAGGAAGTGAATCTGCACGTGCGAACGCCATGCTCTGAGCGGGTCCCTCCCCTCCAGTGGGGTTGGTAAACGGGCCGATGAGGTGAATACTTTTCAACCTTTTGCCACATTTCAGGCTTCAAACAAAAAGATATAACATTTCAAATTTTTGGTGAAGAATCAACAACAAGTGGGTAACAATTGTGAAGTGGAACGGAATTTATTGGATCATTTAAACTTTTTTGTAATAATAAAACTGAAAAGTGGGATGTGCAAAATTATTCGGCCCCCTTGCATTAATACTTTGTTGCGCCACCTTTTGCTGTGATTACAGCTGCAAGTCGCTTGGGGTATGTCTCTATCAGTTTTGCACATCTAGAGACTGAAATTCTTGCCCATTCTTCCTTGCAAAACAGCTCGAGCTCTTTGAGGTTGGATGGAGAGCGTTTGTGAACAGCAGTTTTCAGCTCTTTCCACATATTCTCAATTGGATTCAGGTCTGGACTTTGACTTGGCCATTCTAAGACCTGGATACATTTTTTTTAACCACTCCATTGTAGATTTTGCTTTATGTTTGGCATTAGAGATGAGCGAACGTGCTTGAAACGAGCACTGTACCACTCGGCTCCCCTGCGCTCGCATGGGCGCAGGCAGCTGCTTCCGTCCTCCTGAGAGCCGAGGAGGAGCCGAGCGGTACAGTGCTCGTTTCAAGCACGTTCGCTCATCTCTATTTGGGATCATTGTCTTGTTGGAAGATAAATCTCCGTCCTAGTCTCAGGTCTTTTGCAGACTTCAACAGGTTTTCATCCAGAACGGTCCTGTATTTGGCTCCATCCATCTTCCCATCAATTTTAACCATCTTCCCTGTCCCTGCTGATGAAAAGCAGGCCCAAACCATGATGCTGCCACCACCATGTTTGACAGTGGGGATGGTGTGTTCAGGGTGATGAGCTGTGTTGCTTTTATGCCAAACATATCGTTTTGCATTGTTTCCAAAAAGTTCGATTTTGGTTTCATCTGGCCATAGCACCTTCTTCCACATGTTTGGTGTGTCTCCCAGGTGGCTTGTGGCAAACTGTAAACAAGACTTTTTATGGATATCTTTGAGAAATGGCTTTCTTCTTGCCACTTTTCCATAAAGGCCAGATTTGTGAAGTGTTCGACTGACCTCCCACCTCAGCTGTAGATCTCTGCAGTTCATCCAGAGTGATCATGGGCCTCTTGGCTGCATCTCTGATCAGTCTTCTCCTTGTTAGAGATTAAAGTTTAGAGGGATGGCCGGGTCTTGGTAGATTTGCAGTGGTCTGATACTCCTTCCATTTCAATATGATCGCTTGCACAGTGCTCCTTGGGATGTTTAAAGCTTGGGAAATCTTTTGGTATCCAAACCCGGCTTTAAACTTCTCCACAACAGTATCACAGGACCTGCCTGGTGTGTTCCTTGGTCTTCATAATGCTCTCTGTGCTTTAAACAGAACCCTGAGACTATCACAGAGCAGGTGCATTTATACGGAGACACAGGTGGATTCTATTTATCTTCATGAGTCATTTAGGACAACATTGGATCATTCAGAGATCCTCAATGAACTTCTGGAGTGCGTTTTCTGAACTGAAAGTAAATGGGCCGAATAATTTTGCATGCCCCACTTTTCAGCTTTATTATTACAAAAAAAATTTAAATGATCCAATAAATTTCGTTCCACTTCACAATTGTGACCCACTTGACTCTTCACCAAAAATTTAAATTGTTATATATTTTTCTTTGAAGCCTGAAATGTGGCAAAAGGTTGAAAAGTTCCAGGGGGCCAAATACTTTCGCAAGGCACTGTATAACCCTACACTATGAATAATCTTTCCCTGAGCTGCTCAATAGATTTTTGGTGAATAAAATGTTTCCTAAACACTGTCCCTAGTGCCTATCACATCTCTCCCTTTACTAAGTTCACTGTAAAATGGCAGAGACTGAGCAGGCTGAGGCTTTTGATAGGGCTGTGACATTACAGAGGCTAGCTGCTGATTGCTGGCTGGTTGCATGCATGGCATTGTGGGTGATCCCTCATTCCCAGGCTTCTAACTTCCTCATTCTAACATGTGCAGAAGCCATTTTAGAAAAAATGTGATTCGTTACCACGAAGCGCAAGGAAATTCGTCTTCAGGACAAATCAAATTTTTCCTGAAATTCGGATCGAATTCAACTTTGTCAACTTTGATTCGCTCATCTCTACCTTTGATCTTAATGGGACTTTTTTGTGAGAATGGTTATGGGAGATTGGGTATAGTGTAAATATTATATGGCTGGCTTAGAATCTGATATGATATATTTTTAAATAACACTTGTGTCTGTCTATAGAAATCAAAGTTTAGTTGAATAAATACAACTGCATATTTAATGAGTAAGGATGAGCAAACAGGTTCTATGGGTTTGAGATTCGGTCTGAACTTCTCGAAAATTTCTGATTCAGATGAACCCAATTTTTTGTGATGAGAAAGCAAGAGAGAGAGAGGTTAGTACACAAATGTGTGTTTCTAAACAATATATATGCATTTTCTAAGGGGTACTCTTTCTCATTAAGGAGAGTCCATGGTTTGACGAGTACGTGTGCACACTATTGTAGGCCAGGTGATACCCCTAGTAAAATGTGTTTGTGTAGTATTGTAGGCCAGGAATGCCACTCCCAGTTTCTGGGAAAGATCTTCAAATTAGCTTTCCTAAAGCTCTCTGACGCCAATAGATGTTAGACATGATAATTTGCATACGTTTTACCCAGAAATCAAGAGAAGCTTTGTCTAGCCTACAATAGTAACCACGTATACTAACTGGTCTCCATAAAAGAAATAGTACCCACCCAGTGATTTCCCCTAAGGCCTTACAACTAGTAATGTTGAGTTCTCTATAATGAGAAAGAGTACCCCTTAGAAAACGCATATATGTTGTTAAGAAACACACATATGTGTACTAGTCTCTCTCTCAAAATTTGGTGAACTTGCAACAAATCTTGCCTGCTGTGTTCAACTCTATAGAGGAGTATTAAAATAGACTAAATATTCTACATAGATTGTGAATGATAATATGGAAGGGCTACAACCACAAAATAATCAGCACACAAAGCACATTTATGGCCCCTGAACTTAGCAGTGCAATTTCAACTAAGGTTCTATAGTTAATACTAGAAAGAAGGATCATATACTCAGGTGGCATTGTGCCAAAATACCATTTTAAGATAATCTGTCATCATGAAAATGCAGGGCAATCTGCAGACAGCATGTTATACAGCAGGAGGAGCTGAACGGATTGATATATAGTTTTGAGGAAAAAGCTTCAGCAAAACCTATTATTTATTCATAAAAATTTTTGGTCTTTCTGAGTTTAGTAGCAAAGTGGGTAATTTTATCTGTAATTAAAACATTTGTATAAGGCTACATTCATATGACAGTTGTTTTTGCGGGCTCAGAGCCACATATTTTGCGGCTCAGATCCAGAACCATTCATTTCTATGGGGCCGCAAAAGATGTGGACAGCACACCATGTGCTGTCCGCATCCGTTGGTCCGTACCGTGGCCCCACAAAAAAAAAATAGAACATGTCCTATTCTTGTCTATTATTGCGGACAAGAATAGGCATTTCTATGATAGACGCGGTACGTGAGGTCTGCAAATTGCGGAACGCACATGGGCCCATATCAGTGTTTTGCGGATCCACAATATGCGGATCTGCAAACACGACAGTCATGTGAATGTAGCCTAAATGTGTATATATAGATTGTTTTCACTGATAAGATGGACCACTTGGCTACTGAGCTCAGAAAGAGACTAGAATTATACATTTAAATTACAAGCTTTGATTAATTATTTCCCATAAAAAATACAGATCAAACAAAATTTTCTCAACTTCTCCTGCTCTATAACATGCTGACTGCATGTATGGCATTTTCATAGTGGCATGTTCCCTTTAATTCAATAGCTCTGATCTGATTCTCCTGAATTCAATCACACAAAATTCAGTTTAGTTAGAATCAGACATTTTTAAAACATTTGTGTTGAATTTCCAAATTTTAAAATCGATTCACTTGTCTCTAATCAATTATAATTATGCAATCTTTGCCTCAAAAACCTAAATAAATTTCAGTTGAGTTATTAAAATATGCTTATAACTAGGAATAAAGTAAAAATAATGTTAAAAAGTTCAATAAAGTGCAGATGTTCAAAATATTTTTTTGGCAAAGGACTCATTTGTGACCTGTAACTCAACTCTGTACTTTGGCATGAAAAGAATAGCAGATATGGAAACATTGATGTTTTCTCCATTAGTAATTGTCATCGGTTTTCAGAGAATGGGCTCACAGTGTAATCACAAATATAAATATAGGCGTCCAAAACAAAGAAGAATAGGCTTACAGTGAAAAAGATGGGTGCTAAAAATCAAAATAATAAACTTTATTTGATTATTGTAATTAAAACTAAAGGTGAGATAAACACACCTAAAGTCCCAAGACGCTCCTACTAATAGTAACGTCTATTAGGATGTCCTTATTTAGGAGTAGAGATGAGAAACTTTTTCAAAAATTCGATTCGGCTGGTTCGCAGAATTTTCCGAAAAGATTTGCTTTAATCTAAATAAATTTGTTGCGAATCGCATTGAAAAACGGCTACTTCCGGGCTGCAGAGAGCCTGGATAGTGGTGTAGAACACTGTGCGTTGCAGTAAAACGCATAGGGAGTAGTGTTGAGCGGGCACCTCTGTGCTCGTATGCTCGGGTGCTCTGGCCGAGCACTCGAGCATAATGTTAGTCAATGGGACTAAACCATGCACCCCCCGCTCAGAAGAGGGGAGGGTGTCTGGTTAATAGGAAAAGGTCAGAATTGCGACTTCTCCTCTTTTACTCCTTTCGCCCGTAAAAGTATACTAATTAACTGTATTTGTACGCATTAGCGCACAATGCATACACATTAGCGTCCAAGTGCGTATGCATTAGCATACAAATTTGTACACATTAGCATACAATGCGTTAGCATTAGCGTGCAAATCAACATTACAGGGAATGCCAGCAATGCGCTCGTGTACACTCGGTGTTCGGCTGAACACTGAGCGGAGCCGAACGTAGGCAGCGAGTTCGGCCGAGCATGCTCGCTCAACACTAATAGGGAGTCTACTGTGGTAGTGAGAGAATACTGTGACCCAGTGTGACACGCACATAACAGGCTTCGCTCTTAGAATCGCTGCACACTTTTATGTATTTGGGCAGTTAAGAGGCCAAAACTCACCAAACAACTCAAGTCTGAACTCAACCTTACAGGTCAATGTTAGCGCCAGCTATAAAGAATCGTGCAGAGGCCCAAGATTCTACTAGAGCGCCAAAAGCACACGCCTTTTACACCAATTCACTGATTCCACATACATTTCGACAGAACCTGTTCTATTACACGCTTATACAAGCAGAGCCCCCCCCCAGACAGCGTGGAGATGGAAGTGGCAGCAGCATCAGCAGACTATAGAGTGGCACGACGACAGTGTGGCCAGGTGGCAACAGCATGAGTAGGCCATTGAGTGGCAGAATGACAGACCCTGGAAGTGGCAAAAGCAGTGGAAGTAGTAGTACAATTTGGAGGCCACAGAGTGGCACAATTACCTAATTTTGATGTAGCGGCAGCTAGGAGACGGCATGTGGAGTCGGCAGCGTCGACAGCAGCATCAGGCCGGAGAGTGGCATGATGACATACCCTGAAGAGCAGTCCGTAATAAAAAATTATCTTCCGTTTGGTTAAGATCAACTGTAGCATATGCTGTTATCAGTATCGGGGCTGGCTATGCCAGCGGACGGGAACATAAGACAGAGGAGGTGCAGTGAAGGCTCCAGCTTTGCCTCGACTGTGACAAAATGTCAGTATTGACCCAAGACGCCAAGAAAGTTCGGAGTTCCATCTTTAGATTGAGCTGACGGTCTGCAGGGAGCTTAGCTACCACCTGTGGGAGCCCCTGCCTCTCGTCTCCCCCATGCTCATTGCTGAGTGTCCTGGGGGCCGGAATCATTTACTTTTAAAAATTTGAATGTTCAAAACAAACAGGGCTTCCTGTGAACTTGAGCTTTGAATAATGGAATAGGACTACAAAACGTACCAAAAATTTACGACTGACATGCTGCTGCCGAGCAGAAGGTCCAAAAAATTCTAATCATTTTACTAGGTCAATGAGTGGCACCATAACAGCAGCTGCAAGAGGCAGCAGCAGTCGAATAAATTTCAAGACCAAAAAGTGGCACCATAACAGCAGCTGCAAGAGGCAGCAGCAGTCAAACAAATTTCAAGGCCACAGAGTGGCGCCATAACAGCAGCTGCAAGAGACAGCAGTCCAACAAATTTCAAGGCCACAGAGTAGCACCGTAACAGCTGCTGCAAGAGGCAGCAGCAGTCAAATGCATTTGCTAGGCCACAGAGTGGCACCGTCACAGCAGCTGCAAGAGGCAGGAGCAGTCGAACAAATTTCAAGGCCACAGATTGGCACCGTAACAGCAGCTGCAAGAGGCAGCAGTCAAACAAATTTCAAGGCCACAGAGTCGAATACATTTACTAGGCCAACGAGTGGCACCGTAACAGCAGCTGCAAGAGGCAGCAGTCAAACAAATTTCAAGGCCACAGAGTGTCACCATAACAGCAGCTGTGAGAGGCAGCAGCAGTCAAATGCATTTGCTAGGCCACAGAGTGGCACCGTCACAGCAGCTGCAAGAGGCAGCAGCAGTCAAACAAATTTCAAGGCCACAGAGTGGCGCCGTAACAGCAGCTGCAAGAGGCAGCAGTCAAAATAATTTCAAGGCCACAGAGTTGCACCGTAACAGCAGCTGCAAGAGGCAGCAGCAGTCAAATGCATTTGCTAGGCCACAGAGTGGCACCGTCACAGCAGCTGCAAGAGGCAGCAGCAGTCGAACAAATTTCAAGGCCACAGAGTTGCACCGTAACAGCAGCTGCAAGAGGCAGCAGTCAAAAATTCAGGCCACAGAGTTGCACCGTAACAGCAGCTGCAAGAGGCAGCAGTCAAACAAATTTCAAGGCCACAGAGTGGCACCGTGACATAAGCTGCAAGAGGCAGCAGCAGTCGAACAAATTTCAAGGCCACAGAGTGGCACCGTAACAGCAGCTGCAAGAGGCAGCAGATGAACAAATTTAAGGGCCACAGAGTGGCACCGTAACAGCAGCTGCAAGAGGCAGCAGCAGTCGCACAAATTTCAAGGCCACAGAGTGGCATCATAACAGCAGCTGCAAGAGGCAGCAGCAGTCGAATATATTTACTAGGCCAACGAGTGGCACCGTAACAGCAGCTGCAAGAGGCAGCAGTCAAACAAATTTCAAGGCCACAAAGTGGCACAGTAACAGCAGCTGAAAGAGGCAGCAGTCAAACAAATTTCAAGGCCAATGAGTGGCACTGTAAAAGCAGCTGCAAGAGGCAGCAGTCAAACAAATTTCAAGGCCAAAGAGTGGCACCGTGACAGCATCTGCAAGAGGCAGCAGTCGAACAAATTTCAAGGCCACAGAGTGGCACCGTAACAGCAGCTGCAAGAGGCAGCAGTAGTCATATACATTTGCTAGACCACCGAGTGGTACCGTAACAGCAGCTGCATGAGGCAGCAGTCAAACAAATTTCAAGGCCACAGAGTAGCACCGTAACAGCAGCTGCAAGAGGCAGCAGCAGTCAAATGCATTTGCTAGGCCATAGAGTGGCACCGTCACAGCAGCTGCAAGAGGCAGGAGCAGTCGAACAAATTTCAAGGCCACAGATTGGCACCGTAACAGCAGCTGCAAGAGGCAGCAGTCAAACAAATTTCAAGGCCACAGAGTCGAATACATTTACTAGGCCAACGAGTGGCACCGTAACAGCAGCTGCAAGAGGCAGCAGCAGTCAAACAAATTTCAAGGCCACAAAGTGGCACCATAACAGCAGCTGTGAGAGGCAGCAGCAGTCAAATGCATTTGCTAGGCCACAGAGTGGCACCGTCACAGCAGCTGCAAGAGGCAGCAGCAGTCAAACAAATTTCAAGGCCACAGAGTGGCGCCGTAACAGCAGCTGCAAGAGGCAGCAGTCAAAATAATTTCAAGGCCACAGAGTGGCACCGTAACAGCAGCTGCAAGATGCAGCAGCAGTCAAACAAATTTCAAGGCCACAGAGTTGCGCCGTAACAGTAGCTGCAAGAGTCAGCAGTCAAAATAATTTCAAGGCCACAGAGTGGCACCGTAACATCAGCTGCAAGAGGCAGCAGCAGTCAAATGCATTTGCTAGGCCACAGAGTGGCACCGTCACAGCAGCTGCAAGAGGCAGCAGCAGTCGAACAAATTTCAAGGCCACAGAGTGGCACCGTAACAGCAGCTGCAAGAGGCAGCAGTCAAACAAATTTCAAGGCCACAGAGTAGCACCGTAACAGCAGCTGCAAGAGGCAGCAGTCAAACAAATTTCAAGGCCACAGAGTGGCACCGTAACAGCAGCTGCAAGAGGCAGCAGTCAAACAAATTTCAAGGCCACAGAGTGGCAACCTAACAGAAGCTGCAAGAGGCAGCAGCAGTCGAACAAATTTCAAGGCCACAGAGTGGCATCGTAACAGCAGCTGCAAGAGGCAGCAGTGGAACAAATTTAAAGGCCACAAAGTGGCAACGTAACAGCAGCTGCAAGAGGCAGCAGTGGAACAAATTTCAAGGCCACAGAGTGGCACCGTAACAGCAGCTGCGAGAGGCAGTAGTCAAACAAATTTCAAGGCCACAGAGTGGCACCGACACAGCAGCTGCAAGAGGCAGCAGTAGTCATACACATTTGCTAGACCACCGAGTGTACCGTAACAGCAGCTGCAAGAGGCAGCAGTCGAACAAATTTCAAGGCCACAGAGTGGCACCGTGACAGAAGCTGCAAGAGGCAGCAGCAGTCGAACAAATTTCAAGGCCACAGAGTGGCACCGTAACAGCAGCTGCAAGAGGCAGCAGTCGAACAAATGTCAAGGCCACAGAGTGGCACCGTAACAGCAGCTGCAAGAGGCAGTAGTCAAACAAATTTCAAGGCCACAGAGTGGCACCGACACAGCAACTGCAAGAGGCAGCAGCAGTCGAATACATTTACTAGGCCAACGAGTGGTACCGTAACAGCAGCTGCAAGAGGCAGCAGTCAAACAAATTTCAAGGCCACAGAGTGGCACCGTAACAGCAGATGAAAGAGGCAGCAGTCAAACAAATTTCAAGGCCACAGAGTGGCACCATGACAGCAGCTGCAAGAGGCAGCAGTCGAACAAATTTCAAGGCCACAGAGTGGCACCGTAGCAGCAGCTGCAAGAGGCAGCAGCAGTCAAACAAATTTCAAGGCCACAGAGTGGCACCGTAACAACAGCTACAAAAGGCAGCAGTCGAATACATTTACTAGGCCAACGAGTGGCACCGTAACAGCAGCTGCAAGAGGCAGCAGTAGTCATATACATTTGCTAAGACACCGAGTGGTACCGTAACAGCAGCTTCAAGAGGCAGCAGTGGAACAAATTTCAAGGCCACAAAGTTGCACCGTAACAGCAGCTGCAAGAGGCAGCAGTCAAACAAATTTCAAGGCCACAGAAGTGGCACCGTAAAGCAGAACAGCAAGAGGCAGAGCAAATTGCAAGGCCAGCAGGTGGCAAATCAAGTAAACAGAGCTGCAAGAGGCAGCAGTGGAACAAATTTCAAGGCCACCAGGAGTGAACAAATTTCAACCACAGCCCCGTAACAGCAGCTGAAAGGCAGCAACAGTCGCACAAATTTCAAGGCCACAGAGTGGCATCGTAACAGCAGCTGCAAGAGGCAGCAGTCAAATACATTACTATGCCAACGAGTGGCACCTAACAGCAGCTGCAAGAGGCAGCAGTCAAACAAATTTTCAAGGCCACAGAGTTCGAATCATTTACTAGGCCAACGAGTGGCACCGTAACAGCAGCTGCAAGAGGAAGCAGTCAAACAAATTTCAAGGCCACAGAGTCGAATACATTTACTAGGCCAACGAGTGGCACCGTAACAGCACTGCAAGAGGAAGCAGTCAAACAAATTTCAAAGGCCACAGATAGCACTGTAACAGCAGCTGCAAGAGCAGCAGCAGTCAAATGCATTTGCAGTCCACATATGGCACCGTCACAGCAGCTGCAAGACGCAGCAGCAGTCGAAACTAAATTTCAAGGCCACAGAGTGGCATAACAGCAGCTGCAAGAATCAGCAGTCAAACAAATTTCAAGGCCACAGAGTGTCACCGTAACAGAAGCTGCAAGAGGCAGCAGCAGTGGAACAAATTTCAAGGACACAGAGTGGCACCGTAACAGCAGCTGCAAGAGGCAGCAGTGGAACAAATGTCAAGCCACAGAGTGGCACCGTAACAGCAGCTTCAAGAGGCAGCAGTCAAAAAAAATCCAAGGCCACAGAGTGGCACCGTAACAGCAGCTGCAAGAGGCAGCAGTCAAACAAATTTCAAGGCCACAGAGTGGCACCGTGACAGAAGCTGCAAGAGGCAGCAGCAGTTGAACAAATTTCATGGCCACAGAGTGGCACTGTAACAGCAGCTGCAAGAGGCAGCAGTTAAACAACTTTCAAGGCCACAGAGTGGCACTGTAACAGCAGCTGCAAAAGGCAGCAGCAGTGGCACAAATTTCAAGGCCACAGAGTCGAATACATTTACTAGGCCAACGAGTGGCACCGTAACAGCAGCTGCAAGAGGCAGCAGTAGTCATATACATTTGCTAGACCACCGAGTGGTACCGTAACAGCATCTGCAAGAGGCAGCAATCAAACAAATTTCAAGGCCACAGTGTAGCACCGTAACAGCAGCTGCAAGAGGCAGCAGTGGAACAAATTTCAGGCCAAAGTGCACCGTAACAGCAAGCCTTGGCAAAGGCACGTAACAGCAGCTGCAAGAGGCAGCAGTCAAACAATTTTTCAAAGGCACCGAGTGGCACCGTAACAGCAGCTGCAGAGCAGCAGCAGTCGAACAAATTTCAAGATCACAGAGTGGCACCATAACAGCAGCTGCCAAGAGCGCAGCAGTCGAATAATTTCAAGGCCAGAGAGAGGCACTGTAACAGCAGTTGCAA
>ONZH01021027.1:0-11959 GCA_900303285.1 Rhinella marina
ATGTATATTGACTACAGTATCAATCAATATGTTACACCTTATATATATAGTAGAGCCATATGCAGGGAGAAAGACCCACAAAATCCCTGCAATTAAAGGGGTTGTCCGGGTTCAGAGAAGAACCCGGACATACCTGCAATTTCACCCAGGCAGCCCGCCTGAAGAGGGCATCGGAGCATCCTATGCTCCGATGCCCTCCTTTGCCCTGCGCTAATTAGCGCAGGGCAAAGGAATTTAGCCAGTTCCGGTGACGTACCGGTCCCTGCCGGGCAGAGGCTTCCGCCCGGCAGTGAGTCCGGTGACGTCATCGGCGCTGATGGACGGGCTTTAGCGCTGCCCTAGCCAGTAAAACGGCTAGGCAGCGCTAAAGCCGGCCCATTAAGGCCGGTGACGTCACCGAACTCACTGCCGGGCGGAAGTACCCGCCCGGCAGCGAGTGTTTACATACAAAAGAGACCTTGCCCTGCGCGATCTAGCGCAGGGCAAGGGGGGGCATCGGAGCATGAGATGCTCCGATGTCCTCTTCAGGCAGGCTGCCTGGGTGAAATTGCAGGTATGTCCGGGTTCTTCTCTGAACCCGGACAACCCCTTTAATGACCAGAGCTATAAGGACCAGATTATGCAGATGTTCCTTTCTGATACGGCATCTAGGGAAACATGGTACTTTTCTTCAGTTATAATAGGCAAGTGTGTCATCCTAAAAAAAACTGTGTCTGTTTCAACAGAGTTAGGGCTCTTTCACATGACCGTATGTATTTTGCGGTCCGCAAAAAACGGATCTGCAAAAAATACGGATGTTATCCGTGTGCATTTCGTATTTTGCGGAACGGAACAGCTGGCCCCTAATAGAACAGTATTATCCTTGTCCGTGATGCGGACAATAATAGGACAAGACTCATAATCTTGTGGAACTGAAATACGGACATACGGAAACGGAATGCACACGGAAGACCTTCCTTTTTTTTGCGGACCCATTGAAATGAATGGTTCCGCATACGGTCCGCAAAAAAAAAAATGGAATCGACACGGAAAGAAAAATACGGTTGTGTGAACAAGCCCTTAGATCTGTCTAGTTTATACTGTACCACATTGTGAGCGTGGTCATGAAATTAAAGAGAATGCTTATGGAAACAGATACTCGGTTATTTTGGACAAATAATAGAATTTGCTGAATTTTGTTTTGGTGTAATGCTTTTTTATTGTTTCCTTCTGTGTCTCTTTAAATATTTCAAAGCTTTTAGATGTGCAGAGGATGATTAATAAGCAAAGATATTTAGTTCATTAAGATTTTAGTTGTTGGTTCTTATCTGTGCTGTTAAAGCTTACTTTGCAGTAACTCCACTCCGCAATAACACATGGCCCCTGGGATTCATAATTAACTGGGTTTTTTAAAGAGATAAATTATTTGCATCCCGAATAATTAGAGATGAGCGAATAGATTCGTCGATTCGTTGATTCGTATCGAATCTTGGGATTTTTTAGCTGCGAAGCGAATCTGAATATTAGGTGCTTCGCTTCGGCTTTCTATGCATTCGCTACGTAGTTTGTCCTATCAATTATACGCTATTGCTACGTATAAGTTACTCTATACGCTGTTGCGTACGAATTCAATTGATTTGCGATGCAGACTCCTCCCTGGTAGCCCTTCCCCCTTCTCCAGCGCGCGAGGAAGACGAGGCAACTCAGGAAATTAAGATGGCGACACAGCGAGGTCCTGACTGGGGAGGCATGGTGTGGGGCACCGACCCCTATGAGGAGAAGGAACCGGAGGAGATCTACGTCTCTCAATATGTCCGGCAGCCTAAGAAGTCGGTTGAGGTGCCCGCTGAGGTGTTCACTTCGCTGGCTAACACGGCGGAGGCGGCAGGAGTTCCCGCTCCGCTGCGGAAGGACTACTCCCTTCGTCAAAATTCTATGGTCCCCGAGGCTGCTTTAACCAAGTTGCGCAGACGTGCGCCTCATCCATTTTTTTCCCCCTTTTCAGGTTATTGGGAACCTTTGCTGCTACTTTTTTTACCCATTTTACCCATTTGGATTACAATATCTATGTGGATTACAAATTGCAACTGAGTTTGGGACTCTGCTCCAGTTCTATGACAAGCGTCAGAAAGAAGAAAAGAGACTTAAACGTGTCCGTGAGCATACTAGGTAGGTGATATTTAAAATGTTTACATTATACCTATAATGTATTTGCACTATATTGTTTGCACTGGATTGTTTGCACTAATGTTTTTACCTTTCAGCAATGTTTTCAAGTATGTTGCCCATTGTGTGTATTTCTTTACAGGTACCGCAATGGGTCCTCATTCACTTTATAGTATTGTGGATGATTGTACTATGCACTTAGCCGGATAGACAGCACCTTACTTGTTCTATCTCAAATATACATACTGCCTCTGAGGGCGATTTCAGATCTGAACATTTACGCTGGATCTGGTCCGGGTCCGCAAGGTGTCAAAACTATGGCGCAAGCCTCGGATCACCTGCTGGATCACCTACTTTTTATGCTGGTTCGGGTGGCGGTGTGTGCCATCGTAATTCGTAATCCTGGCGGTCCATCACCCGGACTATGTATTTCAGCTGTGCAGCAGAGCTAAATGATGAGGATCGTCTGTATGCCATTTTCGAATATTCGCTCTGCCTCTGAGGAGTGCACCCCGCGGCCTCTCGTTGTACGTGCCTGCGTATTACGTAATTGCGTACACAATAGTTTGCTGAGGATTCGTAAGCTAATTGTACGCTCATGCGTACGTCTTCTAAGAAGTTGCGTACATTTTTTTAACTGTGCGTTCGTTATTAGTGCGCGAATGTTCGCTAATAGCACATAACGTATATTTTGTACGCAAATACAACAAATCTATTCGTCGAATATACGAATCTTAGGAAAACTTCAGCGAATGTTCAGCGAATAATTTTTTCAATGATTCGCTCATCTCTACCAATAATCATTCTATCATGTGCGCCAAAAATGATTTATCTGATTCTTGACCTTACAGTATGTGCAGCAATAGCATTTGTCCCTGTTATTCTTATGGACAATGATTGTGGAACCACTGTGCCAACTAATTGGTTTGACTTTGGGCTATTAATGAGGACATTGTCCTAGCAGCCCTCTAGTTTTCAATCTTAAACCTCGCTACCTTGTGGAATATTTCCAGTGTAGTTGGCAACAGACCCATGGAGGTCAGAGACACTGATGCAAAGCACCAAGGGATTAGGCCAGGCAATTATATTCAGTTAGCAGGCAGAGATCAGGGCAGGCAGAGTTCATGCAATTCTGAGAAACTAGACCAAGGTCAGGGGAAGCAGCAAAGTGTCAGTGGTACTCAGTACAGTAGGCAGGTTAAGGTCAGAGCAGGCAGCAAAGTATTGGTTAATAGGCAGAAGAGCTGGTTAATCGGCAGAAGTTTGGCACATGGTCAAACAATCAGAATAGTACACCATCAATTATTAAACTAGTAAACAAGGAACCTAAGTACAAGCACTCTCCCACTGAGAAAAGTGCCTTAAATACCCAGAGACCTACAGAAGAATTAAGATATGCTAGCCCTGTAAAAGCTAGGAAGCGCATGCCCCAGGGGGAAAAGGGGGGAGGCTAGACTGTGAAGAGCAAGCTGAAGCTTGTAGGGGCAGAACGAAACCCTGGGGCAGCAGGTTCGGGCAAGCAGGCAGGACAAGAACTGTGAGCAAGACGGCGTTTGTGACTATCCGGGAGATTGATGCAGCAGACTGTGCTGTGCCCTTGTTTACAATTTTTAAAGATTCTGTAGGTACTGGTACTGTGCCAAGTGAATGGCGCAAGGCAAATGTGGTACCCATATTCAAAAAAAGATCTAGGTCCTTCACAGGTAATTAAAGACCAGTAAGTCCCGACCAGCGCCGTACTAGGTGAACTGCTGTTTCCTTTTTGGCGATCGGAGGAGCCGAAGCGTGCCTGCAGCAGCCCCTGTCATAGTGAATGACAGGAGGCTGCTGCATAGGCTTTCCTATGGAGCCCTTCTGTGTAATAGGGCTCCATAGGAAAGCATTGAAATCCTCATAGACTCCAATGCTAATGCATTGGAGTCTATGATATAAGCATTCAAACAATTGCTTGTTATAGTTCCCTATGGAAACTATAAAAAAGTGTTAAAAAAATTAATAGTTAGTTTTTTTTTTAAATTAAAAGTTTTTTTTTTATTTTTTTTAAAAACGTAAAAGTTAAAATCACCCCCCTTTCCCGAAAATAAAAATAAAAGTATTAAAAAAAATTTAAAAAAATACACATCATGGGTATCGCCATGTGCGAAAGCGCCCATATTATAAAAATATAAAATTTATTTCCCATATGGTAAACAGCGAAACGGAAAAAACCCGTCAAAATGGCCGAGTCTCCTTTTTTGTCGCTTTTTTTTTCTAAAAAAATAAAAATAGAAAGCGATCAAAAAGTCATACACACCCCAGAATGGTATCAATAAAAATTTACATAAATACCAAAAAGTTATAGGGGTCAAGATATGACAAAAAAAAAATTCCATCTTTATAATTATTTTATCACTATCAAAACGCAAGAAAAACTATACGTATTAGGCATCGCCGGATTCGAACTGACCAGTAGAATGAAAGTAACGTTGTAAATTAAAAAAAACGTAAAACTGTGGCAGAATTGCGTTTTTTTTTGCAATTTCACCCGATTTGGAATTTTTTTTCCGCTTGCCACTACATCGTATGCAATAGTAAATGGCATTGGAAAGTACAACTCGTCCCACAAAAAACAAGCCCTCATACAGCTATGTGAACAGAAAAATAAAAAAGTTATGGCTGTATGAAGGCAGGGAGCGCAAAATGAAAACGGAAAAAAAAAACCCTCCGGGGTAGAAAGGGTTAACTTCTGTTGTGGGGAAAATGTTTGAAGGAATCTTAAGGGACTATATACAGGAGTATGTGACTGTAAATAATATCATAAGTGATAAACAACATGGATTTACCAAGGACAGAAGTTTTCAGACTAACCTGATTTGTTTTTATGAGGAAGTGAGCAGGAACCTGGACAGAGGGGCGGCTGTGAATGTAGGGTTTCTGGATTTTGCAAAGGCTTTTGATACTCTCCCTCATAGACGTTTAATAGGTAAAGTAAGGTCTATAGACTTGGAAAATATAATCTGTAATTGGATTGAAAACTGGATGGAGGGCTGTGTCCAGAGAGTTGTGGTCATTGATTCCTATTCAGAATGGTCCCGGGTTATAAGTGGTGTACCCCAAGGTTCAGTGCTGGGTCCTATATTATTTAATCTATTTATTAACGATATTAAAGATGGGATTAATAGCACCATTTCTATTTTTGCAGATGATACTAAGCTATGTAGTACTGTGCAGTCTATGGAAGAGGTCCATAAACTACAAGCTGACTTGGACACTCCACACACAATGTGGATAAATGTAAAGTTATGCATCTTGGTAGTAATAATCTCTGTGCTTCATATGTCCCAGGGGATGTAACACTGAGGGAGTCACTTATAGAGAAGGATTTGGGTGTCCTTGTAGATCGTAGATTAAACAACAGCATACAATGTCAATCAGCTGCTTCTAAGGCTACCAGGATATTGTCATGCATTAAACAAGGCATGGACTCGCGGGGCAGGGATGTAATGCTGCCACTTTACAAAGCGTTGGTGCGGCCTCATCTGGAATATGCAGTTCCGTTCTGGGCACCAGTCTATACAAAGGATGCTTTGGAACTGGAAAAAGTGCAAAGGATAGTGACTAAACTGATAAGAGGCCTGGAGGGTCTTAGTTATGAAGAAAGAGTAAAAGTATTACATATATTTAGTCTTGAGAAGAGACATTTAAGGGAGGACCTGATTAACCTATACAAATATATATATGGGCCATGCAAAAAAATACGGTGAAAAAACTGTTCCATGTAAAATGCCCTCAAAAGGACAAGGAAGCACTGCCTCCGACTGGAGAAGGAAAAGTTTAGTTTCCCAAAGCGTTGAAGCTTCTTTACTGTAAGAACTGTAAGAACTGTCAATATGTGAAAAAGACTTCCTCAGGACATGGTTACAGCAGGAACAGTGGACAGTTTTAAAAAGGATTTAGATGAATTCTTGAAAGTAAATGCCATTAATGCTTATGAAAAGGTGTAGAAATCAGTCTCACTTCCTTCTGAGATTCGTGTCCCCACCTATCCCTTGGTTGAACTTGACAGTACCCCCTTACTCCCTCTCTTCTTTTTTCAGCAAAACATTATTTTCTGCAGGCTTCCATATCCGTTTCTTAAGGCCAACATCTTTTCAGTCAGTTAGTAGTTACTCTTTGCCTTTAATTGTCTTCCTGCCCAGGATGTTCTTCACCAAATACACAGTATTAGAACTGACCAATTAGGTAGGAGGGATAGATTTGCAAAAAATGATTGAAAATTTACTAGCTTGAGTGGAGAGACATGGAAACAACACAGTATTTGCAGAGAATCAGGGAGATGCAATTTGTAGCAGACTAGGTTCAATTCTATGATGATCTGAAAGGGACCGAGGAAACAAGATGTCAGTTTGTATGAGGTTTGATATTCCTAGAGGACAGCCAGACTTTATCTCCAGCTGAGGAGGAAGTTAGCAAATCTCTTCATTTGGACTGAGGTTTGCAAAAAAACAGTCAGTCTCCTGCCAGATCTGGGAGATGTTTTCAGCTGCAGGTACCCCGGAAGAAACAGAAATAGGAAAATACATCAGTAATTGGTGACCATGCACAATGAGGAAAGGAGACTTTCCTATAGCCTCACAAGTATGATTATTGTATAAAAACTCTGCCCATGGAAGCAAAGCAGCCCAACCATCCTTATTATAGCTCAGTAAGTGTGGACCCATTTTTAACTTACCCGTCACGTGTAGGGCTAAGGGGCCGTTCAGACGGCCTTGGTGTTGCAGATCCGCAAAACCACGACTGCCGACCAGTGTGTGTTCCGCAATTTGCAGAACACACAAGGTCGGCACCCCATACAAAATCCGCTATTGCGGACAAGAATAGGACATGTTCTATAATTTTCCCATGCTGCCCATAGATCACATGCTGCCCATAGAAATGAATGGGGCTACATCTATTCCGCAAAATTGTGGAATAAATGCGGCCCCATTCACATGGTCGCGTGAATGGGCCCTAACCCTAAGGATGTTACTCTTCCATAGTGCTTCCATAGTATTCACTCTTTCACCACTGTACAGGGATCTGGACTTCCTTGTGGGTTAGCAACCCAACTGCTACCTCCTGGGATGAATGCACACATGCTAGACTGGCAGGCATGGTAGCAGCGCAGAAATAGGAAGGGCAGGCTCAGTGTTTGGCAAGAATGCAGACTAGGAAGACAGACTGGATAAACTTAAAGGGGTTGTCTCACTCCAGTAAATGGTATTTATCATGTAGAGAAAGTTAATACAAGGCACATACTAATGTATTATGATTGTCCATATTGCTTCCTTTGATGGCCGGATTCATTTTTCCCATTATACACTGCTTGTTTCCATGTTTATGACCATCATCAGTTGTGGACGTGTTGCATACTGTAGGAAAAAGCACCAGCCTATGTACAGTATGCTCCCATGGTCCCGGCCACCAGAGATGGTGTCGCTTTTTCCTATAGTGTTCAAGCACGGCCACCACTGGATGGATTGGAGGATGTTTATACGCAGAATAAACACAGATAAATCACAGAAGCACTAGACCACAACACCTTTCTGGTCTCTAGGTAACCTAAAGCTGAGGCATCCTCGGCCCAGAGAGGGTGCCTTAAATACCCAGAGACCCTCAACCATTGTTTGGGGAAGGTTTAGTGAATGCGTACGTCGGTCCTTTAAAGGGCAAGAAAGGAGCGCACACATGCCCTAAAGTCACACTAGGCAGGAGATATCAACATGGAGAGGGCGTAGGGGCGAGGAAGCTTCGGGACATGCTTTACAGCATGGTATTTGCACCCACAGGGAACAGCAGGAGGGAGACAGACATGGACTGTAATATTTGTAAAAATGACCATGGCACTCAGATGATCAGTTCAAAGCTTTATAGTAGTAATTTATTATTTCTTTTTCATCCATCCAGAGTTATATGTATGCGCACATGGGCCAACGTTTCGGTCTTAACCAAAGACCTTGATCACAGCCTAGTATATAAAGGTAAGTATCAGTCATCAAAGGACACTCAAAATCAAATGGATAGATCTAAGCACAATAAGGATAAAAATAATAAACGGATAACATATAATGCTCAGATGTCAAAGTGAAATAAATGACATGGTAAGTCCATTAGTGATGGAGGATCCAAGGTATGTATCCAGGGTGGAATCACATAAGATACAGGGGTAGCTGCAGGTAACTTACCAGGATGAAGAGGAGTAGAGCTAGAATACAGAAATAGCAGGATATTATACACAAGAAGAACATTGCATAAAGGTGCATATGAGCCAGTGACTACAGACAACAATAGTCAGGCAGGCCCCCCTGGTGAGTGAATGACATCAAGCGAAATAAATAGCGCCAGACTATGAGTAAGAGCATCAGTTAGTATACATTGGCCAAAGGTAACTGTAGGTGTATAAGTACATCACAAAATACATAGTGGCATATCACCAATGCAGGTCCATAGTAACACAAAGTTGACCTAGTAATCATAGAGTTATACTGTACAGTAGTCATCGGTGGACAGAATCAATATAAATACAGACATTGGTGGTTAGTGGAACTGTACCTGCATGGCGTCCAGCATCCTGGTTGTATGGAGGATGCTGGCGCCTTCATTGTGATGCGGACATATGAAGCGCGTGCCACCCGAGGTCACGTCCGGGCGGCGCATGCGCAGTTTGACTCTGGGGCCAGAATGGGTATTGGCAGCCTAGCAAGCGGCGCCTGCGCCCTAGTGAGTTCTCTGTGGCGTAATTAGACATGCGGGGAAAAGTATAAATTAATATATGAAAGGACAACAAAGGGGGGGGGCATGCAGGGGAAAATAAATAATAGGTAATAAATCATAAATAGGTATAGGAGTAGCCAATAACAGGTTAGTAGTGTTGAGCGAGCATGCTCGGCCGAACTCGCTGTTCGGCCGAGCATGCGTACGCTCGGGTCCGCTCGGTGTTCGGCCGAACACCGAGTGTACTCGAGCGCAATGCTCGAGTCTCCCCTCACAGTTGTTCGCTGCTATGCATTAGCGTGCGCATTAGCGTACGCATCTTATAATTATAAGATGCGTAGCAGCGAACAAACGTGCGGGGAGATTCGAGCAATGCGTAGCATTAGCGTACAAATTATTAATTTGTACGCTAATGCTACGCATTGCTCGAATCTCCCCGCACATTTGTTCGCTGCTACGCAATAGCGTACGCATCTTATAATTTGTACGCTAAAGTGAGGGGAGGGATCTTAGCTACTGGTCAAGCGTTCCCTGCTGCCACTGTTAGAAAGGGGAGCTGACGCTAAAAGGGACAGAGAGTGTAGGGAGAGATTTTTTCCACGCTAGGCAGGGATAGTATTCTTATTTTAAAGACCCAAAAGCCCTTTTAAGGGCTACTTCTATATCTCATCTATATCTGCCTGCATTTTTTTTTCTTGTTTGTGGGGGTAATAGAGCTAGGTGGCCTGGCATTAACGCCACCAGCACAACAGCTGCAAGTGAAATATGCGCAAGGCGAGCAGTAAGGGACGGGGAAGTGGGCGTCCTGCTGATGCAGGCAGAGGCCATGGCTGTGGGCGCGGTGATACTGTGCCTGCTGGCACAGCACAAGAAACAAGACAAAAGTCATCTAAAACGTCTAGCTTCTTGGCCCAGTTTGCAGGGCGTCGCAAGACAAGTCCTGCAGCCATACCAGCAGGAGCAGGTAGTCGATTGGATTGCAGGTGATAGTGCTTCCAGTCAGTTAAGCACCACCCTCTCTTCCACAAAGTCCAGTCTCAGTAGCCAAGAGTCTGGGCAAACACATCCTCACCCTGATCCTCCTTCCTCCCACCATGCCAAATCTGGGCAAAGAAATGATCCGACATTCGGTTATTCCGAGGAGCTTTTTTCATCACCGTTCAATCTGTTCACTGATTTGGGCCTGTCGCGAAGCCCGCCTGAGGAGATATTGTGCCCTGATTCTCAACCTCTTGATCATCCACAGTCTGAAGAAGATGAGGGTGGGGAAGGGCAAGCATTTTCTCCCGAGGGGGATGATAATGAGACACAGTTGCCAATAAGTCAAAGGCATTTAGCGTCTAAAGAGGTTGATGAGGATGAGATGCAGTTAAGTCAGGTTCTCGTTTGTTCACCATGTCAGGAGGAGGAGCAGAGTGAGGGAGTGGAAGAGGAGGTGGTGGACGATGAAATAGCTGACTCAACCTGGCAAGGTGGCAAGCCGAGCGAGGACAGCAGTACAGAGGGGGAGGGATCCGCAGCACCGCAACAGGCTGCAAGAGGCCGTGGGGTGGCAAGAGGGAGAAGGCAGGCCACGCCAACCAGGCCCGCGACTGTTCCTCGCAGCACACCCTTGCGGCAATCTCCTTTGCCTAGGGGTAGGTGTTCTGAAGTCTGGCGTTTTTTTGAGGAGAGTGCAGATGATAAAAGAATTGTCGTTTGTAACCTGTGCCGTACCAAGATGAGCAGGGGCATAAACACCAGCAACCTGACCACTACCAGCATGATATACCACATGAAAGCAAAACACCCTGATAGGTGGGCTGAACACCAGGGTCCACCACCTGTGTCTGCAGGTCACACCACTGCCTCTTCTTCCACTCCGTTATGTGCTGCCCAAGCCACAGACCCAGATTCCTCCCGCCCTGGACCGTCGCAGACACCCTCAGTGACCACGTCCACTACAGTGTTCCAGCACAGCGTTCAAATGTGCTTACCACAGGCATTTGAACGCAAGCGTAAATACCCTGCCACCCACAGGCCATAGCACTAAACGCGCAACTTTAAAAATTGCTGGCCCTGGAAATGTTGCCGTTTAGGCTGGTGGACAGCGAGGCTTTTTGCAGCCTGATGGCAGTGGCTGTCCCTCGATATGCAGTCCCCAGCCGCCACTATTTTTTACGTTGTGCCGTCCCCACCTTACACCAGCATGTGTCCCGAAACATAACCTGTGCCCTGACCAACGCAGTTACGGGGAAGGTCTACTTAACAACTGACACATGGACAACCGCTTGTGGCCAGGGACGCTACATTTCCCTGATGGCACACTGGGTAAACGTTGTGGAGGCTGGGAGCAAGTCGTCCCCTGGGATGACACAGGTGCTACCGACGCCAAGGATTGCAGGCCCTAGTTCCGCCACCACCTACACTATCGGCTGCAACTCCTCCTCCGCTTCCTCCTCCACTTCGGTCAGTAGCTGGAAGCAGTGTAGCACAGCAGTGGGGAAGCGGCAACAGGCCATGCTGAAGCTTATCTGCTTAGGTGACAAACAGCACACTGCCACTGAGCTGTGGCAGGGCATAAGGGACCAGACTGAGCTGTGGCTCCCCCCACTGAACCTACAGCCAGGAACGGTTGTGTCTGATAACGGCCGCAACTTGGTGGCAGCTTTGGAGCTGGGCAACCTCCCACACATACCATGCATGGCCCATGTCCTCAACTTAGTGGTGCAGCGTTTTCTGAAACCTACCCCCATTTGCCTCAGCTACTGGTGAAGGTACTTCGCCTCTGTGCCCATTTCAGGAAATCACCTACAGCTTCAGCCGGCCTGGCAATGCTGCAGCAGCGCCTTTGCTTACCAGCTCACTGACTGCTGTGCGACATGAGCACGTGCTAGAACTCCACCTTCCACATGTTGGCCAGGCTATGTGAGCAGCAGAGAGCAGTAGTGGAGTACCAGCCGCAACACGGTCGGCGCCTTTCAAGTTAGATTCCGCTCTTCAGAAGCGACGAGTGGGCATTAATGTCTGACCTCTGTGAGGTTTTGCGCAACTTTGATGAATCTACACAGATGGTGAGCGTTGATAATGCATTATCAGCGTA
>ONZH01021028.1:0-42599 GCA_900303285.1 Rhinella marina
TAAGAGTATGCCGGATCGCATTCCAAATTTTCCTGGGAGGGGGCAGACTGGGGGGAAGGAGGTTGAGGTGGAGGAGCCAGAGGAGTGCTCCCTTGGGTAACGTGGGTGGACTGCGTGGAAGACTGACTGGTGGACAAATTACTTGGAGCATTGTCCGCAATCCACGACATCAGCTGTTCGCACTGTTGTGGTTTTAACAGTCCTCTACCACGTGTCCCTGTAAGTTGAGACATGAAGCTAGGGAGTGTAGCTCTGCGGCGTACCCCTGCTCCCTCATCAGCAGGTGCTGTCTCACCCTGCCCAGAACCACGGCCTCTGCCCCCTGCAGTAATTAAATGCCCACGCCCACGCCCTCGTCCTCGACCCTTAGCCCTGGGGTTCAACATTTTCTGTATATAAGTGTATTATATAAAAAATAAAAAATAAATGGGCCTTCTGTACTGAAACCCACAAACTTGTTCAGTCTGGTTGAATTACGGGATCAAGCTATATATGTGACAGGCAGCAAAATACTTGGTTGTATTAAGTGACGTACAGAAATTGTCACCTGGACAGAAAATACGGATTGGAGTGAGTGTACTGAACTGTGACACAAAGAATGGTTCCACGCAGCTGTGTGAAATGGATTTGTATCACTGAGCGAAAACAACAAAAAAACGATTTTTTTTTTTTTGTAGTTTTGTTTTTTTGGGAACGTGACGTGCAGAAACTATCATAGAGCTAACTGACACCCTGCTGACTTTGGCTATTTTGACTGCGACCCAGACAAATGTTGCACAGAGATTTTTGGGATCAAGCTATATACGTGACAGCAAAAGACTTGTGTCACGGCACGGAGGAGACAAGGGAAGGTGTGCCCTGTACTTGAAACCCCCCTTCTTTCCCTACCTACTTGCCTCAAACGGCCCTAGGCGGCCGCGGACAACCACGAAAACGTTCCCTATACTGGGTAAGTGCAGAGGGAGGGAAAGGGAACACTGGGAGAGACAAAACACAGACGGAACAAACACAATGATAGAGTAGTCAGCTAGCCGGGTCAAACACAGGAGATAGCGTAAATACCAGGGGTCAAGAGAAGAGAAGTCCAAGTCCAAGTCCAAAGTCAGAGTCCAAATAGTAAATCCAAAACACAAGGTCGCACAAGCACTGATCAAAAGTATAAACTAATCACAGACATCTGAGTGAGGCAGTTGCCATCTTTAAATAGCCCGCCCAGGATCATGTGATGTGGCCAGCATCACATGACCTGAGGCGGAGCAAGCTGTCCAAACAATATGTAAAGTAGCCATGTGGTGTGATCAGCACCACATGGCTAAACCCAAACAGAGAATTAAATCATGAAGTGCTGGCTGACAAGACCAGCACTTCAATTCCCTATTGCTCGTCTCTAGGGGGGCGGAGAGGTCCGGCGATGTCGTGCAGAGGGAGCGCGACGCCGACCTCGCATGACAACTTGGTTGTATTAAGTGACGTACAGAAAGTGTCACCTGGACAGAAAATGCGGATTGGAGTGAGTGTACTGAACTGTGACACACAGAATGGTTCCACGCTGCTGTGTGAAATGGATTTGTATCACTGAGCTAAAACAACATAAAAACTATTTTTTTAATATATTGTTTTTGTAGTTTTGTTTTTTGGGAACGTGACGTGCAGAAACTATCGTAGAGCTAACTGACACCCTGCTGACGTACAGAAAGTGTCACCTGGACAGAAAATACGGATTGGAGTGAGTGTACTGAACTGTGACACACAGAATGGTTCCACACTGCTGTGTGAAATGGATTTGTATCACTGAGTTAAAACAACATAAAAACTATATTTTTTTATATAATTTTTTTTGTAGTTTTGTTTTTTTTGGAACGTGACGTGCAGAAACTATCGTAGAGCTAACTGACACCCTGCTGACTTTGGCTATTTTGACTGCGACCCAGACAAATGTCGCACAGAGATTTTTGGGATCAAGCTATATACGTGACAGCAAAAGATTTGGTTGTATTAAGTGACGTACAGAAAGTGTCACCTGGACAGAAAATACGGATTGGAGTGAGTGTACTGAACTGTGACACACAGAATGGTTCCACACTGCTGTGTGAAATGGATTTGTATCACTGAGATATAACATTAAAAAAAAGGGGCTTATATATGGCGATAGCTGCACTACTAGTGCCAGCCAGCCAGCCAAGCCAGGAGACAAAATAAAAATTCTTGTAGCCCTTAGAAGGGCTGTTGGGTTCTTTGTGGGTGATTCCTGCCTAACAGAGAACTAAATGTAGGCTCTAACACTCTCCCTGAAACGCAGCAGCTCTATCCCTAACGACATCCAGACAGCATCTGAGCCGAGCACCGCGGCCAGTCAGTAGTATATTCCAGGGTCACCTGATCAGGCCAGCCAACCCCTGCTATCAACATGTAAGGGCCCCACGTGATGCTGGGTGTACCGCAGAGTCTCCTGGCTTGTGATTGGCTGTGTTTATAGGCGCCAAAAATGCACGATGCGGAAGTTGCCATTTCCTCGAGCATGGCGAGATACTCGTCCGAGCAGCGAGCACTTACGAGTACCCTAATACTCGAACGAGCACCAAGCTCGGACAAGTATGCTCGCTCATCTCTAAACATGATCTCATTAGATACAGTACAGACCAAAAGTTTGGACACACCTTCTCATTCAAAGAGTTTTCTCTATTTTCATGACTATGAAAATTGTAGAGTCACACTGAAGGCATCAAAACTATGAGTGTAATTATATACTTAAAAAGTGTGAAGCAACTGAAAATATGTTTTATATTCTAGGTTCTTCAAAGTAGCCACCTTTTACTTTGATTGCTGCTTTGCACACTCTTGGCATTCTCTTGATGAGCCTCAAGAGGTAGTCACCTGAAATGGTATTCCAACAGTCTTGAAGGAGTTCCCAGAGATGCTTTGCACTTGTTGGTACTTTTGCCTTTACTCTGCGGTCCAGCTCACCCCAAACCATCTCGATTGGGTTCAGGTCTGGTGACTGTGGAGGCCAGGTTATCTGGCGTAGCACCCCATCACTCTCTTTCTTGGTCAAATAGCCCTTACGCAACCTGGAGGTGTGTTTGGGGTCATTGTCCTGTTGATAAATAAATGATGGTCCAACTAAACGCAAACCTGATGGAATAGCATGCTGCTGCAGGATGCTGTGGTAGCCATGCTGGTTCAGTATGCCTTCAATTTTGAATAAATCCCCAACATGTAGAGTCCATCCGTTCACCTTTTCTGCGTCGCACAAAGACACAGTGATTGGAACCAAAGATCTCAAATCTGGACTCATCAGACCAAAGCACAGATTTCCACTGGTCTAATGTCCATTCCTTGTGTTCTTTAGCCCAAACAAGTCTCTTCTGCTTGTTGCCTGTCCTTAGCAGTGGTTTCCTAGCAGCTATTGTACCATGAAGGCCTGCTGCACACAGTCTGCTCTTAACAGTTGTTGTAGAGATGTGTCTGCTGCTAGAACTCTGTGTGGCATTGACCTGGTCTCTAATCTGAGCTGCTGTTAACCTGCGATTTCTGAGGCTGGTGACTTGGATGAACTTATCCTCTGCAGCAAAGGGGACTCTTGGTCTTCCTTTCCTGGGGCGGTCCTCATGTGAGCCAGTTTCTTTGTAGCGCTTGATGGTTTTTGCGACTGCACTTGGGGACACTTTCAAAGTTTTCCCAATTTTTTGGACTGACTGACCTTCATTTCTTAAAGTAATGATGGCCACTCGTTTTTCTTTACTTAGCTGCTTTTTTCTTGCCATAATACAAATTCTAACAGTCTATTCAGTAGGACTATCAGCTGTGTATCCACCTGACTTCTGCCCAACACAACTCATGGTCCCAACCCCATTTATAAGGCAAGAAATCCCACTTATTAAACCTGACAGGGCACACCTGTGAAGTGAAGACCATTTCAGGTGACTACCTCTTGAAGCTCATCAAGAGAATGCCAAGAGTGTGCAAAGCAGTAATCAAAGCAAAAGGTGGCTACTTTGAAGAACCTAGAATATAAGACATATTTTCAGTTGTTTCACACTTTTTTGTTAAGTATATAATTCCACATGTGTTAACCCTTAGACTCCCAGCGCCGTACATGTACGGCGCTGGGGCGATGCGGACACATGGCGCCCACTCGCACGTGCGGCGGGCGTCATGGCCGGCAAGTCTCTGCTGTTTCTAACAGTTTCTAAATGTTAAAAAATATATAAAAAATAAAAAAATATAAAAGTTTAAATCACCCCCCTTTCCGTATAATTAAAAAATAAATACCTAAATAACAATAAATATAGACATCATGGGTATCACCGTAACCGAAAACGCCCGTACTTTTAAAATATAAAAACAAAAATCCCATAACGGCGAATTGTGTGGCGGAAAAAAGCGTCCAAATGGCTATTCGCCAAATTTGATAAAAAGTGATCAAAAAGTCATACACACCCCAGAATGGTATCAATACAAACTTCAGATCGCCCCGCAAAAAATGAGCCCCCATACAGCTCCGTACACATAAATACCAAAAAGTTATAGGGGTCAAGATATGACAAAAAAAAAAAAAAGGCCAACTTATAATTATTTTATCACTATCAAAACGCAGGAAAAACTATACATATTAGGTATCGCCGGATTCGTACTGACTAGTAGAATGAAAGTAACTGGTCAGTTTTAATGAACATCGAACGCTGTAAATAAAAAACCCGTAGAATTGTAGCGGAATAGCGTTTTTTTTGCATTTTCACCAGATTTGGAATTTTTTCCCGCTTCTCACTACACCATATGCAATATTAAATGGTGGCGTTGGAAAGTACAACTTGTCCTGCAAAAAACAAGCCCTCATACAGCTATGTGAACGGAAAAATAAAACAGTTATGGCTGTTTGAAAGCAGGGAGCACAAAACGAAAACGCAAAGCCGAAAAAACCTCCGGTACGACTCTACAATTTTCATAGTCATGAAAATAGAGAAAACGCTTTGAATGAGAAGGTGTGTCCATACTTTTGGTCTGTACTGTATGTGAAGCCCATAGGTAAGGGAAACTAAATTAATAAAATACTTCTAAGTTTAAAAAGCAGAGCAATCAACAAAATACATATGGTAACATAAGTCTATATACTGTGTATGACAGTGGGGAAGCTAGATTGTTGTGTTCTTTCTGTTCAGATTTCCATGTCTTTGTATAAAATACCCTGTCCTGCGTCAAAGCTTAGAATGTAGATGTTAGACTCAACATGTGGTTATGTGCAAATAGATTTTGTATAATACTTTTGAGGTAATTGCATTGTTCGTATGCGATTTAAGATGAATACTGTTGATTTGACCAATTTTAAAAAGTACCAAGATATGAAACTTAAAATATGAAAGCTATGGTCAGCTAACTTTTCCTACATGAAGATTAAATATGACCCTTATGTATTGGCCTATCACTTCTATTTATGGGACACACATGCAACATTTATTAGCTTGTTGTGCCCATGATTCCAAATGAAAGCCAATGTCAATCATTAAAGGGGTTGTCCGCTTTTTTTATATTGAACCCAGATAAAAGTGCTGGGTTGTAGCACACTCGTTGTCTTAAAATCCCTGGTTAGAGCCTACAGTATGAACCAAGCACATCAGTTCCAAACTTCAAATATTTATGAGCTGTGGTTGCTTGATAAGTTGCCATTGATAATTGATAGTGGCAGGATGTGGCTGCCCCATTCCGTCACTGATAATTGACATAGTACAGCTTTCTTTATGTACTTTGCATAGAAAGATCACGGTCAATCTCTGGCATTAGGAGGAGTGGAGAGGACTGAGAGATCATGAATATGAGGACACAAGCTCATGCAGTGTATTAAGCAGACTCCAATACTTTGATCTTACCGGAGCTGGTCAGTTCAAGTAAGCAACCCAGTGTTTCAATCAGGGTCTCAGATAGGGTGTTACAGACAGGTAATATGGACAATTGTTGTAGAACCACTGTGCCAGGTAACTGGTTTGATGTTGGGCCTAACACTAAGGCCATTCTTCCGGTCCCTCGCTAGTATTCACCCTTTAACTCCTGTTCAAGGATATGGACTTTGCTGCTGGTTACCGAACAGACTGCTTCCTCCTGGGATGGTCCTGGTGTACTTTGCAGCTGATCTACTGGGGCCAGGAAAACTAGTGCAAAGCACCAGAGACACAGGCATGGCATAATACAGAACCAGCCAGAATATAGGGAAATCCAAGGCCGTAGGGAAAAGACAAGACACGGATCACTGGCAGACAAACAGATGAGGAACCCAGGCAGACTTCATGTACTTGGATACACGTACTTCAGGAACGGGCATCAGGAACTTGGACACAGTTCAGACACAGCAGAACCTGGCTAGACGAACTTCAGGAGTGGACTTTAGAACCTTAGGACTACAGGAATGGAGAACTGGAAATTGTTATCTCTAAATTACTAACTTATTAACACCGCATTCTTATCAGTAAGATAAGAATTAAGCTATAATAAGGTCAGAGATCAGAGATAAGGAGCTGTCAGCTAAGCTACGTACTTGATGGAACACATTAAAAACGAAGAACATACTACTAGAGAATCTCAAGGCTGTACATAGAAAGGGGCTCAAATTTTTTTTTTAATAAAAGCCAATTGAAAAAATGACTTTTAGTTCAAAATGAGTACATAATGAATACAATAATTTAAAAAATGTCCCCAAAGGTGTACATAGCCTTTAACAAATCAGTTAGTCGAACAGATGCAGACACACACTGCAAGGGAACATTTAACCATCACTATGCATAACTGCAGAGGAGTATAAGAACATTGGCATAGTTCACACCACAAGAAACCAGGACTAGGATACATGGAGAAGTGGGAACATGAATCGCCATTGAACACAGTGGCACAAATCGAAACCCACAAGCAATTGAGGCTGGGGCAGATGATATTATAGTGCAAGTGAAAAGATATTATAACAGAGTTACCTTTAATACTTCTTTTGCCAAAGTGTTTAGAAAATGGGATGACGGATAAGGTACATTGGAGACATATGTGTAACAGTCTCTAAAAAGATATATAAAAGCTACTTTCAGGAAATACAGATCAATCATTTTAGAACATAATAGTCTCACATAAACTGAAGTTCAATTACTTGAGCATATAATAGTGTCTCAAAAATGTATGTCAATTATCTCGAGGTTCCATATTTTTAAATTCATATTAGTCTTTCACACTATACCAGTCCTGAATAAAAGGTCATAATGCTTCAAACACTTCTTGAGAACAGCGCTTACTATGGTAATGATATAAACTATATATCAGTCTCTATAATAACAATCCTACAGCATGCGTAATGTAAAAATAATTTAAAAATAACAGCACATTTTCTATAAAAAATTAAATCAGTCTCTCAAAGTTTTAGTCTCTCCAAGAATGTATGACAATCATGTATGAGAATTGTATTGAAATGGATTATTTAGGTTTTACATAATTCCACTAGATAGAGGTACATCTCCAAATCATTACGTAAACAATTTAATCTTTTTTTATTTTGTACTCAGACTACCAGTTGCAGATTTTTTAGCTGACTTGCTACACTAGGGCAGGTGCTGACTTTCCCTAGTGCACTGAACTGCTGCTTATTGATGACTTTTCCTCATGTGCGGTACCATTGCAGTTGCATTTTCCCCATAAACTATACTGATGTTTTAGCCTAATATTTAAAGGGGGGTCTGTTGGCAGTTTTGGTCCATCAAAACTGCTAACAGAACTGTTTAGGTGATGGCGACTCATGCTATGTCATACAGGAAACTGGAATTTTATCTCCCTGGTGCCACAAGCGTAAGTGCCCAAGAGCTGGCCCCTTCATGTTTGATACCCTGGTTCTCAGCTTGGAACGCTTTCCGGACCCATCTTCTGCTCTGGCTTCCAATAAGGAGATAACGGCTGTATTCAGGATCACAATCCCTGTAGGAGAGGAGGATGAGGCAGCTCTTTACCTCAGTGTTGTGAAGTAACTTGTTTTTCTGTGTGATTAGAACAGGTTTTGTGTGTACTAACCGGACAGCGGCCATTTTGTTTCTCCTAATGATTGCTCCCTAGACAAAACGAGCCATTATAACTAATGAAAGGTATTTGGGAATATGTTTATAATGAAGTGATATTTAAGTTTTTTTCATTTTTTTAATTCCTGGAGAACCCCTTTAAGGGGTGACCTTTCCTTCCCTGTCATTCTGCCTCCTATTCATAAATGAGCACCTTCCTTCACTTCAGAGGATGGAGCTCACTGGTTATTAACGCCTCAGTTATAAGTTATATCTGAGTGACAGGCACCCTACAGTAACCAGTAAGCACTTTCCCTTACTAGTGGGGAAGGCACTTATTGGTTAACCCTTTAATGACCAGGCCTGAAAACCACTTTGTGATTTAGCACACATGGTGGTTTAACAATTGTAACCTTTTATTTGTTATATGGCACATTGGACATTTTTTTTTGCATTTAAATGAGTTTCCTATTTTGTGTCATGATTTTGATATACTGTATAATATGTACAGTTTTGTGTGAATGGGGCGACTTTAGCAATGGTTTTGGTTAGCATGGGCGTTTTTATTTTTTGTTTTATTTTATGTGTATTTTTTTTTTTACTTATTTTATACATTTACCTTTATTTCTAGGACTGTACCAACCACTTTCAAGCTCTTTAATGTGAAGACAGTATTAGTAATGTCAAAGTGACATTGATATGGGTAAACGCATGGTAGGTGGTGGTAAACAGCCGGTTTAAAAATACACTGCACTTGGAAATACACTGCAATTGGAATTTAATTTAAAATTAAAACATGGTTCACAAATTATCCTTTTTTTGGTGCCAGATGCCTTGTTCTTTGTCTCCTGGCCTTTAAATGGTGGCTGCCAATTTGAAACATTTGTCTGATTAGAATCGCAAAAGATTTGTCTGGAATATAGATTTTTATGAAATTTGAGATTAATTTGATTTGTTTAAAATGGATTCTCTCATCTCTAAAATTGAGCATTTTCATTCCTTGATGATAAATGCAGTTGTCTCTTGGTTGGAATTGTTGGTCTTTTAAGCATTCATATGTAATACATGAACGAGCCCATGAGAGCTAGAGCATTTCTTTATAAACAACTCTTCCCTCTGGCTCTTAAGGGGTAACAGTTTGAGAGAATATCCCTCTATTATGTCTATGTTCTTAAATAGGACACATGAAAAGAGTTATGTCACCCAGTGTTAATAGATTATAGAACACCATGCGCATCAATAATTTTCTTAGTAAAATCTTTTACACAAGGGCACCTAAAATTGGAGGCATGGGTGTCTCCAATGTTGCTTTATTAGGCCTTATATATTGTGCTTGAGGTGGAGTAGGCCCAGGCAGTTGCACATTTAAAAATGGCCTCAGCTGGCATTTGTTGTTTTAAAGAGCAGACACCCGGCACTAATGTCTGCGACTGGTAATAATGCGGCTTGTGAACATTTAACCCTTCTGATGCTGTGGACATCCAGGTATGCTCTGGCTCCCCTCGGCAAGGATCGGGGGAGCCAGGGTGTGTATGCAGCAGCCCTTGTTCTCCTGTGCAATGGTACCAGAGATAGCACACAGCATTGATGTGGGCAGGGGCGTAGCTAAAGGCTCATGGGCCCTGGTGCAAGAGTTCAGCTTGGGCCACCCCCCCCATGCCAAATTCTCACCCTAACCTTTTCCCTCCTAACATTACGTATATCACTACAGAACATACAGGGTAAGGCTACATTCACACAACAGTTGCTTTTGCAGCCTCTGATCTGCATATTTTGTGACTCAGATGCGGACCCATTCACTTCAATGAACACTGTGTGCTGTCCGCATCTGTATGTCCATTCCTATTTTTGTCCATTTTGCGGACAAGGATAGGCATTATCACAGTGGATCTGCAAAACAAAACGGATGCCATACGGAACATCATCCTTTTTTTGCGGATCCACAATTTGCAGACTGCAAAACACAACGTTCGTGTGAATGTAGCCTAATACAGCGCCCCATACCTCTTACATCCAGAGACGTCTCCTCTGATGTAGATGTTCTCTTTCCTCATCTTCTCCTTTCAGACCAGACGCCATTTTTCAGCCATTTCTCATCTCTGCAGTTTGACAGAAAAAAATCTTAGTTTAGCCCAGCACACACTGTCCCTGACAGTAATAGTGTAAACATAACATCCCCCAAAAATAACTGCGCTATGCTGATACTGCACAGTAATAGTACCCTCCACAGTAATAGTGTCCCTCAAAGTCCTAACTAATAATTCTCTGCCAGAGTGCACTTGTTAGTAATAGTGCACCTAACAGTACTAATGTCCCCACTGTGCCCCAGAAGTAATAATGCTTCCAATGTGCCAGTAAGAAGTGCCCCAATAATGTGCCAGTAAGAAACGCCCCAATAATGCACCAGAAGTTCCCCCATTGATTCCCCCCCAAAATCATGTGCCAATAGGGTTGCCAACCGTCCAGAAATTTCTGGACAGTCTGTAAAAATAGGTGACTTTTTTCTTGTGTCCATGAAAAAAATTGACGTGTCCGTGATTTTTTTGAGGTTTGTGGTACTTGACTATATTATTTTGATGGTAATTATCATAATTTTATAGCTCACAGTAAATGCTGGTAATGATTTGTTATCTGTATATTGAGTTATAGACATATATTACTTGTAATCTTTATCATTTATTATGGTTTTCCAATATGTCCTTAAAAAATGTTGTCTGTCCGTGATTTTTGGATAAGTTGTCCAGAAAAAAGAAAAATTCTGGTTGGCAACCCTGCCCCATAGATGCCTCCCAAATTATGTGCCAGTAGGAAATGCCCCCAGTGCCCCCATGTGCCAGTAAAAATACCCCCAGTGCCCCCATGTGCCAGTAAGAAATGCCCCCAGTGCCAGTAAAAATGCCCCCAGTGCAAGTAAAAATGCCCCAGTGCTCCCGTACCATTTAGAAATGCCCCCAGTGCCCCCATGTGCCAGTAACAAATCCCCCCAGTGCCCCCATGTGCCAGTAAAAATACCCCCAGAGCCCCCATGTGCCAGTAAAAATGCCCCCATGTGCCAGTAGAAATGCCCCCATGTACCAGTAAGGAATGTCCCCAGTGCCAGTAAAAATGTCCCCAGTGCCAGTAAATATGCCCCCAGTGCCCATGTGCCAGTAAGAAATGCCCCCAGTGCCAGTAAAAATGCCCCCAGTGCCAGTAAAAATGCCCCCAGTGCTCCATTGCCAGTAAGAAATGCCCCCAGTGCCCCCATGTGCCAGTAACAAATCCCTCCAGTGCCCCCATGTGCCAGTAAAAATGCCCCCAGTGTCCCCATGTGCCAGTAAAAATGCCCCCATGTGCCAGTAAGAAATGCCCCCAGTGCCAGTAAAAATGCCCCCAGTGCCCCCATGTGCCATTAAGAAATGCCCCCAAGTGCCAGTAAAAATGCCCCCAGTGCCCCATGTACCAGTAAAAATGCCCCATGTGCCAGTAAAAATGCCCCCAGTGCCCCATGTGCCAGTAAAAATGCCCCATGTGCCAGTAAAAATGCCCCAAATGCCCCCATGTGCCAGTAAAAATGCCCCCAGTGTCCCCATGTGCCAGTAAAAATGCCTCCATGTGCCAGTAAAAATGCCTCCATGTACCAGTAAAAATACCCCCAATGCCCCCATGTGTGAGCTGGCAGCGATGCGATGCAGGCCTCTTCCGGCCTGTGTCCCGCGCTGTACGGCTCAGGCGGCGCGATGACGTCATCGCGCCATCTGAGCCGGCCTCTGATAGGCTGCAGGCCTATCAGAGGAACGGGCAGGGGAGACGCCTCTTCCTCCCCTGCCCCACTGTACAGGCATCTGTATCGCCGTCCTGAGGACGGCGATACAGATGACTATGGAGATGAGCGCTCCTGCAATGGAAGCGCTCATCTCCCTCTGCCCCGCCACCGCCCCCAACTGTGCGCAGGGCCGCGCCGCACCTTCCCTAATTGGTGGTGCGGCCCTGCAAGTGGCAAGGAGGGTCCTCAGGGCCCCCCTGACTTAGGGGCCCGGTCGCAACTGCGACTGCTGCGACCCCGATATGCTACTCCAGTATTAAAAATACTCCCCGTATTATAAATAAGTTGTAAGTTCAATGAATTGAACGACAATGATACATCTTTCCCTTTGCATGACTATTGTTTTTCTCTTTTTCATTCCTTTAAACTCAATTCATATACAAGCTGATTGATATTCCTCTCTGTTTTCTTTCTGACATGGATTATTGCTTGAATAAGAAACAACAATAAATACAAAACTCTATTATTTCTCAAACTGAATACATTGAGAAGATGAATGGTGCAATCCACGTTTATGACATGTTAGAAGTACACTCAGTTAACTTAGTTGGGAAGAGGGAATTTCTGGCAGCAAATATTCTTATACTTGAAGGAGTTGTGCACACTATATTACTTAGAGAAATGATGCATCTCAATGTAAGCTGGTGTGCTGTGTGTGTGAGATGATAACATGTCAAGTTGCTTTCCAAATGTACGATAAAACTTTACATTTGCTCATACGTACTCGTGTAGTTGGTATCATATTTCAACTTGCAGAGCAAGCAATGAAAAACTTGTGCTGCCACATGCTTACATGGGCAGGGGCAGACTGGGAATTTAAAGACTATGTACACCTTTGGGGATAATTTTTAAATTATTGCATTGTACTCCTTTTGAGCTAAAAATAATTTTTTTTCAATTGAAGTTTATTACAAATGTCAAGCCCTTTTCCCTGCACAGGGCTGAGATGCTCTAGTAGAAGGATTTGAATTTTCTCTCTTCTTTGTCAGCCAGCTCACCTGACGGGCTCCTTATGTCTTATCTCTGACATTATAAACACTCATTATAGCTCAGTCCTTATGTTACTGATAAGTATGTGGCTTAAGCAATGATCACACTAGCGGCAGCACAGATCCGGCAGGTGAAGGGTGCCACCGGATCCGTGCTGCCGCAGGGACATGTGTGGGGCCGGAACCGCACTCCGGCCCCACACATGTCACACAGTACATACACACAGACACACACAGACATATACACATACAAATACACATACATACTTACATGCTCCCAGCAGGCCTCCACAGCGCAGGAGGAGCAGGACGGCGTGCACATAGGACAATTACCCACAGCGCCCTCTGCTGGGTACCGGGTGGAATCGTCCTATGTGTGTGCCGTCCTGCTCCTCCTGCGCTGTGGAGATCTGCCGGGAGCATATAAGTATGTATGTGTATTTGTATGTGTATATGTCTGTGTATGTTTATGTGTATGTCTGTATGTGTGTATGTATGTATGCATGTGTGCAGGTGACGGATCCGTCATGAACTCCATTGAAAGTCAATGGAGGACGGATCCGTTCACCATTGTGGCACACCAAACGGATCCGTCCCCATTGACTTTCATTGGGGGTCATGACGGATCTGTCTTGTTGCGGATGCCTGGACCGGAGAGCAAACCGCAGCATGCTGCAGTTTGCTCTCCGGTCTGAAGATGGAACGGAATGCTTTTAGGAGCATTCCGTTGTCTTCAGTTCAGTTTTGTCACCATTGACAATGAATGGGGACAAAACTGAAGCGTTTTATTCCGGTATTGAGCCCCTATGACGGAACTCAATACCGGAATTATAAAACGCTAGTGTGAAAGTAGCCTTAAATAAGTGTTTAGTAATTTAATTGTAAGGTTTATTAGACACACACAGCTAGAAAAATGGTTAACCCTTTGTGACAGAACGGCTTAATATATTTAATAATGACCATTTGAAAAAAAAAAATTTTTAGCCCAAAATGAGTAAAATGCAATAAAAACATTGCCCCTGAAGGTGTACATAGCCTTTTAAGTGTCCCTCAGAAAAAATAAAAAAAGTGGCCCCATGCTATAGGCGGGTTGAAACTGGCAGAAGGTGGGTTTAACACAAATAGGTGGGATCAGCAAACTGTCAGGTATTGAAAACATGCAGCATGCCTTTAATTCATTGTGGTTTTGTTATGCTGTGAGTTAATGAATGTGGTCTGTGAAACTACACTTAATATTGTACAGTACTTTGTTGTTGTACATGGAATTTCATGGCAGATTCCACAACCAAAATTCCAGAACAAATATGCAATGTGTAAACTCACCTTAATAACATACAGCTGACACCCTGCTTCAATGGCTAAGATCAATGCTGGAAGCAATACCAGCCATTTAACCTCTTAGGTGCTGCAGTCAGTAGCAACCACAGCATCTAAGAGGTTACAAAGGGAGACAGCTCCCTCTCTTCCTAATCAGGCCCCCACAATGCAATCGCAGGGCCCCAATGGTTGCCATGGCATCCAAAGGCCTCTGGGCCTGTTAAGTACAAAAGTCTAACAGTCCTTGACTGTATAAGAGATTGGATTGTTTATTTTCAAATCTCAAATACGGTAAAACAAAAACAACAAAAAACTTTGAGTAAAAAAAGTCGCTTTTTCCCATAATAGAATGAAGGCTTTTTCCACAATTAATGTTGGTGAAACACATACAATAAAAGGTTTTTTTGAATTGCAATACAGATCATAACATCTATAGGGTTTTTTGGGCTGTATGTCCAAATTTATAGGCTGTACTATTAGAAAACTTAAAACTAAAATAGCAGATCACATATCTGACATTAGTAAAAATAAATACAAAGCATCAGGAGTGGCCAAACACTTTGTCGAGGAACATACAGGAGCTTTGGAATTTTTTAGGTTCCATGGTATGAAAAGAGTCAATAGACCACAGAGAGGAGGTGATTGGCAAAAACTTGTTGGCTGGGTTTCACAGGCAGGCTCTCAGTGTATTACAATAGTACTACACTGACAGTCAAAAAATGCATCGTAGAGGGGATCAGACCCCCAAAAGTCCCATAGTGGGACAAAAGTAAAAAAAAGTCTTTCATAATAAAAAAAAATAAAAGTTTCAAGTAAAAAAAAAGCCTATTTTCCATAATAAACACATATAAAATGGTAAAAAAAATAGAGAAAAAAAAAAAAAGAAAGACAGACATATTAGGTATCGTCACATCTGTAATGACTGGCTCTATAAAAATAATCTACCCTGTCAGAAGAACGCTGTAAAAAAATAAAAACTGCAGCAAAATAGCCATTTTTGCTCAATTTGCCTTACAAAAAGTGTAGTAGCAGGCAATCAAAAAGCACAATGTACCCCACAATGGTACCACTAAAAAATATCACCTCACCCCCACAAAAAATGAGCACCTACAGTATGCAAGATGATCAACAGAAAAATTAAAAAAAATATGGCTCTCAGAAATAGCAACACCAAAACAGTATTTTTTTTCCCCAAAAATGTCTTTAAAATTGCAAACAAAAATTTTAAAAAATAGACATATTAGGTATCGCTGCATCTGATCTATAAAGATATCCAATAGTCTACCCCTTCAGGTGAATGCTGTAAAAAAAAAGCATAATAGCAAGTGGTCAAAAAGTAATATGTATCCCAAAATGGTACTAATGAAAACTCATCCCGCAAAAAAATGAGAACCCCTTTCCCACACAAAATGATTGACAGAAAAATAAAAAATATGACTCTCAGAAAGTGGTGACACAAAAACAGGATTTTTTTTTTCAAAATGCTTTGTGCAATAGTGGTAAAACAAAACTATATAAAATTGGTATCCATATAAAATACTGTACTGACCAGCAGAATAAAGAAAATGTGTCATTTTTCCTGCACGGTCTTTGCCCCAATAAATCCCAAAAAGCAATGGCAGAGTTGCTGCCTTATATTTATCCTGCTTTGCAAAAAGCTAAATAAAATGCAATCAAAAAGTTGTATGTACCCCATAATAGAACCAATAATTAAGCTCAGTTGAGTGAAAAATAAAATGCATGGTTGTCAGAAAATGGCTGTAATGGTGTTCAGAGGCTGATAGCAACATGACGCCTGTAAACCATTCCACCAAAATCTTCCCTCCAAAAACCATATCGCACTCCTCCTCTTCTGATCCCTGCCATGTGCCCAAACAGCAATTTACTACTACATATGGGGTGTTGCCACGTTCAGGAGAAAATGCTTAACAAAATGTGTGGTACTTTTTCTCCTGTTACCACTTGTAATAAAAAAAGGGAGCTTATTCAACATTTTATTGGAATAAATGAAAATTTTCACACCCAAGTGTTTCCAGTGGTCTAAATATCTCAGAGACACAGAGGACTATCAATTAAAGAGAATTTATCGCTGGCAATGGCAGGATTTCAATGGTTCCACTGTTTATTCATCTTATGTGGATTATGCTTCATGCTCCTCAGGCAGCAGTGAGAGACCAGCTCAGCGTCGTTCAACACGTTTTTTTCAGAGGAGAGGCCAGAGATACAGGCGAAGACAAGCGGGACCCGCCGGGAAGAAGCTCCACCCATTCCAGACAACAACAGTGTCCAGACTCTATCTCAAACTCGGACCTGGTAATCAATATTTCCTCTAGGACACTTTCTCCTGCTGAACATTCACTTTTAGCTAGAGGACTTTCATTTTGTCCATATAGTATGTTACATTATTTTTCTCTTGAACAGGAATTACATAAGTTCTACCGTTCATTACGATTGAAAGTTCATTTTTCTAAAGTGTCTCATATATCTGGGCCGGGGAATGTATCTCCTCTGTCAGCTCAGTTAGGTTTAAAGAAGAAAAGTCATTTTATGCCACCTAAAATGAATCAAGGAATTGAAGCATTTATTGATGTGGTTGACAGGGAGATACATTCTGTGATCGACCAATGTCGTAGGGGAGCCTTCCCTTTACCCACTAATTAAAACAACATTAAAACAGAAGCTTTAAAAAACTTACAAAATTATAAATCTATTATCATAAAGCAAGCAGATAAGAGAGGGGCTATTGTAGTTATGGACATGTCTTATTTTTTACAAGAAGTCCAGAGACAACTTTCAGATACATCTACATATCAACTAGTCTCCACTAATCCGACTTTACAAATACAGCGACAAATAGAAGCCCTATTAGAAGAATATCTCACTAAAGGCACTATTGACTCAGCAACTTTCTCTTTTCTACGCAACGAGCACCCTATTACGCCCGTTCTATTTATACTTCCAAAAATACACAAGAATCTTAATAAACCGCCGGGCCGCCCAATTGTGGCCTCGACCGATTCAATTCTTGCTCCACTCTCTCTATTTTTTGAGAAAATACTTACCCCTATTGTTAAGACAACAAAGTCTTTTCTCCTAGACACATCGAGTTTTTTGCAATTACTACAAACAATTGAATACATTCCTAAAGATGCACTATTGATAACTCTTGACGTAAATAGTTTATATACATCTATCTCACATATTAAGGGGATCAAAGCAGTAGAAATGGCTCTATTAAATACTAATCTTACTCAAATCGAACAACAATTCTGTCTGCAATTACTTGAGTTGGTTCTGTATAATAACTTCTTTATGTTTGAAGATGAATATTATGTGCAGAGGAAGGGCACCGCGATGGGGGCCAAAGTGGCGCCCCCCACACGCTAATCTTTTTATGGCAAAATACGAAGAAGACTTAGTCTATACACATGCTTTATTCCAACAATTTGCATTAGTGTGGCGTAGATATATAGACGACGTCTTTTGTATCTGGACTGGAGATTCTGAGTCATTCCAGTTATTCTATCAATATCTTAATAATGTGGATATTGATCTTCAATTTATGGCCCACGTTGACCCCCACGCGGTGAACTTCCTCGACACTCTTGTCATTAAAGAACTTGATGGTCATCTTAGCACTGACCTTAATGTTAAGTCTACAGATCGTAATGCGCTTTTATTTTATTCTAGCTGTCACCCTAAAAGCACGAAAGAATCATTACTTAGATCTCAATTTACCAGAGTAAGACTTATAGTAAGTGATCCTAGAACTAGACAAGTCAGATTAAATGAAATGTCCTGTAAATTTTACAATCAAGGTTATCCTAAACAACTGTTGGATAAGGAACTCACATTAGAACAACATTCCTCGCATATCTGTATAATTTAAAATCCGCGAATTCCTTTCGTTGTGACGTATCATCCGATAATTCCTAAAATCCAATGGATTTTAAAAAACATTGGCCAGTTCTCAATAAATTCTATCCTACTGTTTCAGAGTTTACTGAACCATTACGGATATGCTATAAACGTCCAAAAAACCTTTGTGATTGTTTAATCAGGGCAGACATTGGCTCACTTAAATTAGGCTCACGTCAAACTACTTTTTCTACCTCTAAACGAGGCACCTTTCCATGCCTGAATTACGCTCAATGTACACATGTCATTAAAGGACAGACTTTTACACACCCTTTGTCCAGCAAGATCTATTGCATCATAGGTTTTTTTACCTGTGCTACGGCTTACGTGGTATATCTCATTAAAGGGTTATTCTCATTTTAGACAATGGGGGCATATCGCTAGGATATGCCCCCATTGTCTTATAGGTGCGGGTCCCACCGCTGGGACCCGCACCTATATCCAGAACGGAGCCCCCGAACTGAATGAGGGCGCACTGCGCATGCGCAGCTGCCCTCCATTCATTTCTATGGGGCCGCCGAAAATAGCCGAGCCAGCTTCCGCCGGCTCCATAGAAATGAATGGGAGCGGTGGCCGCGCTTGCGCTCTGCGCTCCCATTCATTTCTATGAGTGCAGCGGGGAGCTGTGCCTGGTGGCGGCCAGACCCCCGGAAACCTCCAGGCGCAGCGCTCCCCGCTCCGTTCTGGATATAGGTGCGGGTTCCAGCGGTGGGACCCGCACCTATAAGACAATGGGGGCATATTCTAGCGATATGCCCCCATTGTCTAAGATGAGAATACCCCTTTAAGTGTCCATGCGGTCTCGCATACATTGGGGAGACTTTCCAGTGTGTGCGAGACCACATTAGTAAACACAAATCGGACATTAGGTGTAAAAAGGGTGATTTATCGATTCCTCACCATTTTATATCGGCTCATCATGGCATTAGTCAACTCAAATTTCAAATTATTGAGCATGTTCCCATTCCGTGTAGGGGAGGTAACCGTAAAGCAATTCTACTTAGGCGTGAAGCCTTCTGGATTCATGAGCTGAAAACCATGGCTCCATTAGGCTTGAATCGCAATTTTGATATCTGTATCTAGATGTAATATAATAGGTAATTTATATTTTTGATTCTTTCGGCTTTTTGATCTGTATTTATATTCAATATTTAGATATGCATAACATACTACAGGGCAGTTCACACACTATTTGTTCTTCTCTCAGATCTCTATATTGGACTAGTTTGGACCTACTAACAGGTAAAGGATTCTTGTGACTAACATTGTCATCATTTATTAATATCCATGTTGTTGGGTAATATCAATGTATATTAGAGCCTCTTACATCAGCTACTTTAAAACATCTTATTAATGTACAATATTAATATCATGTATAGTTTCCTGTCTTTCTATATATATTACAATCTTAAAGGCTATTGTTCCTAGCCTTTATAATAATAGCTTAAGTTTGAGCTTTTGGTTATTCTTGTATTTATTTATTGAAAGATTAGTTTATTTACTCTTAAACATCCCTGCAGTGTAGTTCTGCCAGCTGAGATTAGGTTTCTAATATTTTATGGGCTTCCTTAGGACATCGATGTATTCTTACAGCACTAACAGCGAGTTAGGGGCAAGGTTTTGCCCTTACTTGCTGCTTTTTGTCATCTGCGCATGCTCTGAAGGTTCTGATCACGTGACCGGAGTTCCGATCACGTGGTCGCGACCAAAAGCGCGTGTTCTGCCCTTTAAAAGGAGCGCTTGCGATCTACAGCCTAAGTTTGAGCTTTTGGTTATTCTTGTATTTATTTATTGAAAGATTAGTTTATTTACTCTTAAACATCCCTGCAGTGTAGTTCTGCCAGCTGAGATTAGGTTTCTAATATTTTATGGGCTTCCTTAGGACATCGATGTATTCTTACAGCACTAACAGCGAGTTAGGGGCAAGGTTTTGCCCTTACTTGCTGCTTTTTGTCATCTGCGCATGCTCTGAAGGTTCTCATCACGTGACCGGAGTTCCGATCACGTGGTCGCGACCAAAAGCGCGTGTTCTGCCCTTTAAAAGGAGCGCTTGCGATCTACAGCCTTGCAGACGCCATCTCATTGCTCCCACTATCCACCAACGGTATGTAACATTTGAGTTATACATTGAAGTCTCTTTTGTCATTATATGTCCTTACTGGTCCATCTATGTTATTGGATTCACTACAGTTTTCTTGATAGAGTTGTGTCTATATGTGAACTACCTTTAGTCTGAGTTGAATCGCAATTGACACTTATATCTATATGACTCACCTGTAGGAGGTGCTGTTCTTTCTTTGAGTAATTTTGTATATATACAGTAGAGGAGAACTAGCTCCCTCTGGAAACTTAGCACTCCTGTTCACACTGGTGCAGCTTCTGATCAGGTATTGTAACATGCTGGTGTTCCATTGATACAGGCCTGCTGGTTTGTGTAGGATGCAGGTCAGTGTTAGTGTAGGACCCATCTGATTGGAAGCCACCTTGTCGGTCGGTGGATGGGCCCGACATATTTATGATCATCTATATGCGCCAAGAGCTTCCACTTTATCTACTAGTCTACATAGCAGTAATGCTTTTTTACCTTTTCACATGTTCACCTTATATGTCATGGTGCCTATCAAACGCTGCTACCATTTTCTGTTTAGTATATGACTCATATGGCTATGGGATGATGAAGTGTTTTATATTTGTTTTATATTTATTCTATTGCATGATTATTCGTGGTGTTCTTTTGGATCCTATATTTCATATGTCCTATAGCCATGTGATTTTGCTATTGCATATCATGTCTTACAGTGACAGATCAATTACTATATTAAAAATGTTTCTCATATCTAACAAGACACTAGAATTGTGCAATTTATGGGGGTAATCCATTGTTGGTTTATGTTCTATCAGTTATATAGACATTTATGTCATTTATGTCATTTACCAGCCATTTTACATTTTACTTGCGTTGAATTACAAGTTATTTATATTCTATGTTTTTTGTCATTTGTATGGTGTCATTTTATATTTGTATTATATTGTATTATATTGTATGTCCTATATGTTATTTCAGGCTGTGATCAAGGTCCGGGATGGACCGAAACGTTGGCCTTATTTGTGATACATGTGACGATTGTGGATACTAATAAAGAGCTATCTACTAATCATATTGTGTGCCGTAATTCATATACACTGTCTAGTGGTCAGTACACCCCTCAATACATTCAGTGTAGTTTCCAAAATGGGGTCACTTTTTGGGGCATTCTACTGTGGGGGTACCTTACTGTTCCTTCAAAAACCATTCCAGAAAAATCTGCCCTCCAAAAACCATATGGTGTTCATTTCCTTCTGGGCCCTGCCATGAGCCAATAGAGCAGTTTACGACCACATATGGGGTGTTTCTGTAAACTGCAGAATCAGGGTAATAAATATTGAGGTTTGTTTAACTGTTAACCCTTTCTGCCGTACAGGAAAAAATTTAGTAAAATATGAAGAAAAAAGTGAAATCTTGCCTCCATTTTCCTATAAATGTTGTGAAACATATAAAGGATTAACCACATTTGTCAGATCAGTTTTGAATAATTTGTAGGTTTAGTTTCTAAAATGGGGTCATTTATGGATGGTTTCTGCTATGTAAGACCCACAAAGTGACTTCAAAACTCAATTGTTCCTTTGAAAAGTATATTTTGGAAATTTCCTTAAAGATTTGAAACTTTGCTTCTAAAAATCTAAGCCTTGTAACGTCCTAAAAAATAAAATGACATTCAAAAAATGATGCAAACATAAAGTAGACAGATGGTGAATGTTAATAACTACTTGATGAGGTATCACTATCCATCTTAAAAGCAGAGTAATTCAAATTTAGAAAACCGTGAATTTTTAAAAATTTTCTGTAAATTTGGGATTTTTTTTTTATAAGTGAAGGAAGTGAAGGAAAACCATATAGACTCAAATTTAACTTAAACATAAAGTACATTGAGTCACAAAAAAACGATTTCAGAATCGCTTGGATAAGTAAATGTGTTCCAAAGTTATTACCACATAAAGTATCAAATGCAAAAATAGGCTCTGTCACAATTACAAACAAGACATCCCTCTGGCCTTATGTTTTTTAGACATGATTTATTGTATATTTATTAAGCAATGAAATTTATATGCAAATATTTAAGTTTATGAATATGTAACAAAATTCCACTTCCATGTCTTTCTACTTACTGAGAGGTTGTTTCTCTGTAACATAGGTGATTAGCTTTGGAATGTTTTTAAACAAGATGTATCATGAACAAGAAACAGTTTGTTTCAAAGCGCGTAGACAGGAGACATTGTACCTGTTTTTATGGTTTTAATTAATATGAAATAAAGCCTTTTGGATTTTAAAGGGGTTGTTCCATCTCAGACAATGGGGGCATATCGCTAGGATATGCCCCCATTGTCTTATAGGTGCGGGTCCCACCGCTGGAACCCACACCTATATTGAGAACGGAGCTGTGCCTGGTGGACCCCGGGATTCCTGGGGTATGGCCACCACCAGGCGCAGCTCCCCGCTCATAGAAATGAATGGGAGCGCAAGCGTGGCCACAGCTCCCATTCTTTTCTATGGAACCGATGGAAATAGCCAAGCCAGTGCTCATCTACTTTCGCCGGCCTCATAGAAATTATTGGAGGGCAGCTGTGCATACGCAGTGCGCCCTCCTTCTCTTTTGGGGCCCCGTTCTCGATATAGGTGCGGTAGGACCCGCACCTATAAGACAATGGGGGCATATCCTATCGATATGCCCCCATTGTCTGAGATGGGAATACCCCTTTAATGCTGGTCTTCTTCTTTGAAAAAAATAAATAAATAAAATGTATTATTATCTATGAAACCTCCTTGTGTTTCATAGATCAATTGTCTTTTTTTATCCACTACGTTTTTGTCGTTAGCTTCAAAATGTTCAATCAGTGCTTTTAACAACATTTTTTTATCTATTCCTGTGCTTGTGTCCCCACATAATGCTTCTCTGGAAAAGAGACATGCAAGCTAGTCTCTTTTTCAAAAGGAGAGGAAAGCAAAAGAATTTTATATCAGGAACCTAGCTCTTTCTGGGTAACTACCCTTTAACAGAGCTGAGCAGAGACAATTTGCTTGGCTACCTGAGAGGTAGAGATGTTTTGAAAACATTCCTGCCCAAATTACGTACGTACAGTCAGCGTAGTTAAAAGTACGCAATACGTAAGCATTAGCGTACAAAAGTGTGTACGAATCCTTAGCGTACTATTGACACGCGAATGCGTCATACGCAAGAGGCTAGGCCGCGGCATACAGTCTTTAGAGGCAGTCCATATGAACTAGAAAAATAAGGTGCTCACTGCTGCTAGCTATCAATAAGTGAATAATTTACTAAAAATACCGTACAATAAGTGCATAATAGGACACATTGCAGTACCAGAAAAAGAATACATGCAATGGGCTAAAGTGCTGAACCATTAAAAACAGTGTAGCTAAAATGCAGCAAAGACATAAGTATGCAAACATTTTAGTGCAATCAATTTCACATTTGCAAGCATAAAAGGCTCAGATATACATTTGAGTCTCTCTTTATAGCTCCTAGTTGGCAATGATAAAACACTGTCTGTCTGGAACACATATTCCAAAATTCAATTGTAATCCACGTGAGGCAAAATTGTAATCCAAACAGGTAATGTGTAATCCGCATGGATAATAGAGAATAGCAGCAAATAGAGAACCCTTTTTGCAAAGGGGGCTCCCAAATAACCTTAGGAGGGGGTAAAAAGGAAAATAGGTGCGCTTAGGCACAACTGGGACTTTTTTGCAGAATGGGGGGAGTCCTGACAGCCATGTCCACTCCAGCTGGGTGAGAGTCAAATGGGGGCAATACATTACATATTAGAAAAAAGCAGCACATAGAGAACCCTTTTTGCCAAGGGGGCTTCCGGAAGTCCTTACCCCTGCTGTCCTGGCAGGAGCATCCAGAAAAGCGAAAATGGCTGCAGTGTGCATCACCACCACCTGGACCCGGTCAAGACCAACTTCAGGAAGAAGAGGGCACTGGAGTTCCACCACCACAGCGAGCATGGCCTACAAGAGGCAGGAGATGAGATGAGCAGGAGATGAGCTTCAGCAGCAGCTCGAGCAAGGAGGAATTCAGGTCCCTCATATGAGGAACCCAACTACTGGCAGTGTGAAGGACACTGCAGGAGGACCTATGGGAGCCACACCATGGACTGCACCTGACGGGTGAGATGCTAGTTGGCAGTTGTTTTTGTTCAGTTTCTGTTGCCCCTGTTTGACTCTCACCCAGATGGGTATGGCTGTTAGGACTCCCCCCATTCTGCAGAAAATTCCCTGTTGCGCTGATGTGCGCATATTTTCCTTTTTACCCCCTTCTCAGGTTATTTGGGAGCCCCCTTGGCAAAAAGGGTTCTCTATGTGCTGCTTTTTAATGTAATGTATTGCCCCGTTTGACTCTCACCCAGATGGGTATTGCTGTCAGGACTCCCCCCATTCTGCAGAAAGGTCCCAGTTGTGCCTAAGCGAACCTATTTTCCTTTTTACCCCCTTCTCAGGTTATTTGGGAGCCCCCTTTTCCAAAAGGTTTCTCTATTTGCTGCTATTCTCTATTATACATGTGGATTACAATTTTACCTAACGTGGATTACAATTGAATTTTGGAATACTGTATGTGTTCCAGGCAGACAATGTTTTATCATGCCAACTAGGATCCATAAGGAGAGACTCAAACGTACATCCGAGCCTTTTATGCTTGCAAATGTGAAATTGATTGCACTAAAATGTTTGCATACTTATGTCTTTGCTGTATTTTAGCTACACTGTTTTAATAGTTCAGCACTTTAGCCCATTGTGTGTATTCTTTCTCTGGTACTGCAATGTGTCCTATTATGCACTTATTGTACAGTGTTTTTAGTAAATTATTCACTTATGGATAGTTAGCAGTACGCTAAGGATTCGGACGCACTTTTAACTGCACTGACTGTACGTACGTAATATGGGCAGGAATGTTCGCAAAAAACGTGTTTTTTTACGTAGATTTGACTAATAAGTTTGTTTAAATACAAATCTTGTCAGAAATTTGGCGAATATTCGGGGAAGCAAATTTTGAATGATTCGCTCATCTCTACCCCCAGGTAATGCATATATTTTGCCCATAAATCCAGAGTAGCATACTAGGCACTCTCTCTATGGACCCAGAGACTTTCTAGAAAATAAAAAGTCCTAGCAGACCAGAGAGTGTTATATACCAACTTTCAGGGCAATTGGAGAATAGTTGCTTAGAGAAATTCGGCAGCCAAATCAAATTTTTTATAACTTTTATCACTATCTTTAACAACCCGATCTAAAAGGTTATCATATTATTTAACCTGCCCAGTAAATGTTGAAAAAAACCCAAACAAAAACAATGCCAGTATTGCTTCTTTTGTTTAGCTCACATAAAACAAAATAAAAAGGATCAAAGAGTCATATGTAATACAAAATGGTACAAATGAAAACATCCACTCATCCCATAAAAAATTAGCCTTCACACAGCTCCATCAAATAAAGAAAAAGGTTATAACTCCCTGAATGAGGGAACATTTTCTTTCAAAAGTGTTTTCATTATGTGAAAGCAGAACAAACCTATACATATTTACTATTACACAATCATACCCATGGAACAAACATTCTTTATGCTGAACTAGTGAACTAGTATCTAATATGTGAAATATTTTTTTCCAGTTTTTTAGTTTCAAATCTGGGTGTCTCCTAAGTCAGTACTTACCTTACAGTGGATTCAGAAACTTTTTTTTACAGTAAAATCTCTAGTAGGCCTATATACCCCACAGTTACACACTGTCTATTTTATTTAACTCTCCCCCTTAACAGTGACCTCCACAGCTCCTTTCCTCCTTAACCATGACCTTCACAGTGCCCCGGCCCCTTAACAATGACCTACACAGCACCCTACCCCCTTAACAGTAATCTCCACATTGCCCCATCCCTTAACAGTAACATCCACAGCTCCCCACCTCTTAACAGTGACCTCCACAGCATCCCACCCCTTAACTGTGACCTTCATAGTGCCCCACTATTTTAACAGTGACCTCCACAGCACCCCTTCCCCTTAACAGTGATCTTCACAGCACCCCACCCTCTTAACTGTGACCTTCAGTGCCCAACCCCCTAACAGTGACCTCCACAGCTCCCCACCTCCTTAACATTGACCACCCCTTTAACTGTAACCTCCACAGCAACCTCCTTAACAATAACTTTCACAGAACCCACCCCCTTAACTGTGACCTCCACAGCACCCACCCCCTTTAACAGTGAAGAAAAATGGCTGAGTTGTTATAGAATCTGGTGTAAAACTGTGTGTATGTCAGAGAGACAAAGACTGAAGGACCTGCAAGCTTCTATTGGCTAATAAGAGTCATGTGATAGTGCCATATTGCATTTTTTGGGAATATATCAAGAACGGTACATAATAGATAGCTAAGACCTTTACGAAAACACACCCAGACACACAATGTACCTGTGTGCCAAATTTGGTGTCCGACGGTAAAGGCACTTGGATGTCTATAGAGGACAGATGGACAGACATTGATTTTTCTAATATAGAAGTTGAACTACTGAACCTTTATTTGAGAACAGACAATGTCTGATTTCAGTCACTGGTCATAGTAAAGATAAGACACTTATAAATCCTTACTGCATTATCTATCTTTAAATTAAAAAAAAAAATCACCCATCATGACCATCCAAAATGTAATTACACACATGTCATGGGCAACTGATGTTTTTAAGATTAACAAATACAGGAAATTAAAAGCAGCACAAATAAAATTTCTTCATAAAATATATCTTACTGCAATATCTAGATTTGTTTCTGAAGCTAGATGTAGCATGGTGTAATTTCTCAATTTCCGTACCTACTATAGTTTTTAATTGCAAAAAAAAAAGATCATTTCAAGTTCCTGAAATAACAGTGCATATGAAGTATTATACACCTGTAAGTATTATACATAGGATGCGGATCCATTCATTTCAATGGGTCCTGAAAAAATGCGGACAGCACTCCGTATACTGTCCGCATTCATTGTTCCGTTCCGTTCTGCGGATCCGCAAATAAGATAGAGCTTGTCCTACTTTTGTCCGCATATGCGGTCCGTGGTCCCATTATAGTCAATGGGTCCGCAAAAAATGCGGATGATATGCGGAATGGAAATAGAAATAGAATGGAAATATAAAGAAATACCCTACCAACATATATTCCTCCTTCCTTTTTTGCGCAAAACAGAATGGATGTGGATGTACAATTGGTAAAAATGGAAGGTTTTTGCGGAAATACGGATCTGCAAAAAACAGACCGAAAATCTGGAAAAGAAAAATACGGACGTGTGATTGGAGCCTAAAGCTGTTGCTTTGAAATTTATTACAGAGATTGCCAGCATATCTGTATGAATAGGACGGGAGGGAAAAGAGGAACTGCAATGTGAAAGAACAGGTGCAGTATGATATAGTCATGCTAGATGGCGCTATCAAAAAGTGCTAGACACTTAGACATAGAAGAGAATTCTTTACAGTAAGAGCAGTGAGACTATGGAACAATCTGTCTGAGGAGGTGGTGATGGTGAACTCACTAAAAGAGTTCAAGAGGGGTCTGGATGCATTTCTGGAGTGTAATACTATTATAGGTTATAATCATTAGATTTCTGGAAATTTTCGGGAAGGAATTTTTTTTCCCTAAAATCAGGAAAATTGTCTTCCACCTCATGATTTTTTTTTATCTTGCTCTGGATCAACTTGTAGGATAAAAGGTTGAACTTGATACATGTATGTCTTTTTTAACAAATTATGTTAGGCCTTGTTCACACGTCAGTTATTTGATCAGTTATTTCCATCAGTTATTGTGAGTCAAAACCAGGTGCTGGTCAAAAACACAGAACAGGTGCAGACCTTTTCATTATACCTTATCTCTGAGTAACCTTCACTCCTGGCTTTGGCTGACAAAAAATGATGGAAATAACCGACATGTGAACAAGTCTTTACTATGTTAGACAAATATTCAAAAGTCTATGGCCTTGATTTATCTAACTGTCTGTCCTTTTACTTGTAAGGTAAATTTATCAATAGTCTGCAACAGGCCAATGTAATTTATTGGGCTTGTTAAATCATTTTCAGAAATCTAGAAAAATCTAGTTTGTTTGCATTCCTATAGAGTAACTTTACTCTATAACTCTTAGTAACATTTTTGGCCTTATTTATCATTGGGACATTTGGAAAAGTCCTCAAAAATTGTCTCAAACTGTACTCCTCTCTGGACCTGCCATAGCAGTGGTAGGGTAGAAAAGTCACAATGGGATCGTTTGCCTGTGTTGATTACCTTCACAAATAAACAAGCATAAGGACAAACTTCAATTTATCCCCTGTTGATAAATCGGGGTCTACATTGTTAGGAAAAAAGTATGTTCAGGTCATCTAATTAGAGTCTAATTGCCTTTCAGCAGGTTACAATTTAAAAACCATTTATCCTAATTTCTATACTGTTTGTTTCACTGTTTTGCTTTTAGGCATTTAGGTATTAAAGGGGTTCTTCAGGGTTTTAATATTGATGGCCTATCCTCAGGATAGGTCATCAATATCATACTGGCGGGTGTCTGAGGATAGGCCATCAATATTAAAAGCCCGGATAACCCTTTAATTAGACACCTGAAGTAAAGTTCAAAATGTCAAAAGCAGCTACGGTCCTTTTACAGGGACGGATGATCAAGCAGACTATTGGCCATACGTGTTTGCAGAAATGAGTGTGTAAAAGGTGTCGGCAATCACCTGATAAACACGCAAATGCTTGATCATTGAGTGATTGTGTTGTTCTGCCAGCACCAAAAATAGTTTTTCCTGTGCAGTAATTTAAAAAGAGATTTGTTACCCAGGAACAATTAATTTCTATGGGGACAAGCAATTGCTTGTCCTATTACAGTAGAAGTGATTGCTGCATGTAAATGCATCTCTCATCTTTGCTGATGGTCTGGCAATTGTCGGATCTGCCAGATCATCGGCCCGTGTAAAACGGGTGCACCCTGCACCATCTGCAGCCCTCTATATCATTCTGTGCGGTCCCTAACCACCTGGTGACAGAGATGTTTGTCTATGTCTTGTGGCTGCTCACATGTCATGTATTCTCCCATTAGATGGGAGCCTTGGAAGTGTAACTAGACATTAATGGCATATACTGTATGCTCGATATGCCATAAATACAGTATTTCAGTTGTTAATACCCCTTTAAATTTTATTTTTGGCCCTTGACATTGGTTCAGTCTGAAAATGTGGCCCCCAACCAGAATAGGTTGTGCACCCTTGGTGTAAAAGTACCGGAAGCTATTTTCAAGTATGGAGCCAGTCACCTGTGACTCCTTGTAGGACCCTCATTCGCCAGTTTTAAAGCTGTTACCACTGTATATCCTTATGACTAGTGAGTTACTTTAACCCCTTCACGACCGCCGCCGTACATGTACGGCGCGCGGGCGGTGTGGGGACATGACGCCCGCTCGCGGGTGCGGCGGGCGTCATGGCCGGCAAGTCTCTGCTGTTTCTAACAGCAGAGACTTGCCGCATCTTACCTCCGTCTTCGGAGACTTCCAGGGCCTTCTGATGCCGTGATCACACGTGATCACGGCATCAGGATGCGTCTGAACCCGGAAGCCCACGCTTCCGGGTGGTGTACAGACGCCCCGATTGGCCAATCGGGGTGTCTGTACACCATATGAAAACTGTAATCCTCGCTGGTGAGGATTACAGTTTTCAAACTGCAATTCTTATTCTGGCCACTAGATGGCAGGCCAGGATAAGAAATGAGCAATTCATGGTTTTAACTGCATCTAGTAAATCCATGATTGCTCATAAAGAAAAAAAACAAAACACAATAGATAAGATGATATTTGAGCTTTAAAATAATCACAGAAAAATTAAAAAAAATGTTAAAAAATATATAAAAAATAAAAAGATATAAAAGTTCAAATCACCCCCCTTTCCGTATAAGTAAAAAATAAATACCTAAATAACAATAAATATAGACATCATGGGTATCACCGTGACCGAAAACGCCCGTACTTTTAAAATATAAAAAAAAATTTCAATACGGCGAATTGTGTGGCGGAAAAAAGCGTCCAAATGGCGATTCGCAGTTTTTTGTCCCTTTTTTTTCTAAAAAAAATTAAATAAAAAGTGATCAAAAAGTCATACACACCCCAGAATGGTATCAATAAAAACTTCAGACCGCCCCGCAAAAAATGAGCCCCCATACAGCTCTGTACACATAAATACCAAAAAGTTATAGGGGTCAATATATGACAAGGAAAAAAAAAAAAAAAAAAAGGGCAACTTTCTAATTATTTTATCACCATCTAAACGCAGGAAAAACTATACATATTAGGTATTGCCGGATTCGTACTGACCAGTAGAATGAAAGTAACGGATCAGTTTTAATGCACATCGAATTCTGTAAATAAGAAACCCGTAGAACTGAAGCGGAATAGCGTTTTCTTTGCAATTTCACCCGGTTTGGAATTTTTTTCCCGCTTCCCACTACACCGTATGCAATATTAAATGGTGGCGTTGGAAAGTACAACTTGTCCCGCAAACAACAAGCCCTCATACAGCTATGTGAACAGAAAAATAAAAGAGTTATGGCTGTTTGAAGGCAGGGAGCGCAAAACGAAAATGCAGAACCAAAAAAAGCTCCGGTCGTGAAAGGGTTAAGTCTATAATCCTGGATTTTACAATAATACAAAGCACTTTTGTATTAGTGATTCTTATTTCTTCTTTGGTTTCAGACATTCATTTTTGTACAATCTCACTGTTATCTCTGACAAAAAGAAATCCATCTATCGGGAGGATTAGCTGTGGGAGGAATCCACATGTGACCTTATGTGTTAGAAAACACACAGAGCATAAAGGAAACAGATCATTAGTCCTGAATAATACGTAGCTTTGGTTAATTATAAAGAGACCATGTGAGTCCAAGTATCCTTATCAAAACAGCTGTAAATAGTATTTTTTGCAAAATAATTTTGAATACATTTGTGATACCCTTGTAGTGATGTACGATACAAAATATGCATTAGTGAAAAGTAAAACAGGAATAAATTAACACTTTTAGGACACAGCCTATTTGTATTCTTTTTCTTCCCCTCTTTCCAAGAAGCATAGTTTATTTTTTGTAGAACAACCTGTATTTTTAATGACGCTGTTTAATTAACCATAGTTTGTTTTGCAAAACAGGAAAACATTTCTGTATTGTAAGGGTATTTTTAAGTAACTGATTGGTTCTCCCCTTTAATTCTGTTTAATACTTTGTATAATAGTTTATGTGGCTGCTGGTGGTATAGTCGTGGCTGCTGGTGGTATAGTGTGGCTGCTGGTGGTATAGTGGTGAGCATAGCTACTTCCCAAGCAGTTGACCCGGGTTCGATTCCCGTCTTTTGCAGGAGGCAATTAAAAGAAGATCTAAAAAAAAATCAGTACAATATCTAATACGTCCCCCTACCCGGGTAAATTGTTTGGAGAGAGGGCCTGTAGGTGGGGGGGAAGGAGGTTTCAATGGAAGAGCCAGAGGAGTGCCCCCTGGGCTAGCGTGTGTGGTGGTGACAACAGCCGGAATGGATTTTGTCCTTAAAAATGATTTTAGGGAACTAGGAGAGAAGCTCAAGTCCAGGACCTCCAAGGTAGTGTTTTCAGAAATACTACCAGTGCCACGAGCGTCACTAGAGAGACAACGGGAGATTAGGGAGTTAAATAAGTGGTTCAGAGGCTGGTGCAGGAAGGAAGGGTTTGGGTTCATGGAGAACTGGGCCGACTTCTCTGTCGGCTACAGACTCTACAGTAGGGACGGGCTGCACCTTAATGGGGAGGGTGCAACTGCCCTGGGGGAAAAAATGGTTAGACGGCTGGAGGAGCTTTTAAACTAGGATCTGAGGGTAGGGTGGGGGGTAATACTAATAAGGGGGTAGATAGTGTAGATAGAGAGTGGGTCATAGTCAGGGAGAGTGGGGGGTTAGTGGGGGTTGGGATTAGTGAGGAATGTAGGGAGAATATTGGGCAAAACATCAACCAAAGTAACCCAAAAACCCCGGATATTCACTTCACAGGTAATAGTAATTTAAAAAGGGGGGTAAAAAATATACATAGACCTCTTAAGTGTATGTACACTAATGCCAGAAGCCTGACTAATAAAATTGGTGAACTGGAATTAGTGATGTGTGAGGAGGACTATGACATAGTGGGAATAACTGAGACATGGCTGGATGATACCTATGACTGGGCAGTTAACATACAGGGTTACAGTCTTTTTAGAAAGGATCGCCAAAACCGGAGAGGGGGAGGGGTCTGCCTTTATGTAAAGTCCTGTCTAAAGCCCACACTGCGGGAAGATATAAGTGAGGGACATGAAGATGTGGAGTCACTGTGGGTAGAAATAAATGGAGCCAAAAACAATAATAAAATACTAATAGGAGTTTATTATAAACCCCCTAGTATACCAGAGCCCATAGAAAATCTACTTATAAACGAAATAGACGAGGTGGCAAATCATAATGAGGTCGTTATTATGGGAGATTTCAACTACCCAGATATAGACTGGAAAACTGAAACCTGTATATCTCATAAAGGAAACAGGTTCTTGGAAATAACCAAAGACAATTACCTTTCCCAACTGGTTCAGGACCCGACTAGAGGGACGGCCATACTGGACTTAGTATTAACCAATAGACCTGACAGAACAACAGATGTGCAGGTCGGGGGACTCCTAGGAAATAGTGACCATAATATAATAACCTTCCAATTGTCATTTAAAAGAGCGTTTCTTCAGGGAGGAACAAAAATACCTAACTTCAAAAAAGCTAAATTTAGCCAACTAAGAGAGGCCATAGGCCTAACTAACTGGGACAAAGTCCTCAAAAATAAAAATACAGCCACAAAATGGGATATTTTTAAAAGCATCCTAATATCTAATTGTGAGAGGTACATACCTTATGGGAATAAAAGGTTAAGGAACAAGAAAAAACCAATGTGGATAAACAGAACTGTAAAGAAAGCAATAAATGACAAACAGAAAGCATTTAAATCACTAAAACAGGAGGGGAGCGAGGAAGCATTGAGAAACTACAAGGAAAAAAATAGAATATGTAAAAGACAAATAAAAACAGCCAAACTAGAGACCGAGAGATTAATCGCCAAAGAAAGTAAAACTAACCCTAAAATGTTCTTTAATTATATAAATGGTAAAAAGTATAAACCTGAAGGTGTCGGCCCCTTACAGAGTAATGAGGGGGGAGTTGCAGAGAGCGATGAGGAGAAAGCAAAGCTACTAAATATCTTTTTCTCCACTGTATTCACTGAGGAAAATAAACTGTCAGATGAAATGCAGAATATAAAAGTAAATTCCCCATTAAAAGTGCCCTGTCTGACCCAGGAAGAAGTAGAGCTGCGTCTTAAAAAGATTAAAATAGACAAATCGCCAGGACCGGATGGCATACACCCCCGTATCCTAAGAGAATTAAGTAATGTCATCGCCAGACCCTTATTTCTGATATTTAAGGACTCTATGCTGACAGGGAGTGTTCCACAGGATTGGCGCATAGCAAATGTGGTGCCAATATTCAAAAAGGGTCCAAAAACAGAGCCCGGGAACTATAGGCCGGTAAGTTTAAGATCTGTCGTGGGTAAACTGTTTGAGGGTTTTCTAAGAGATGCTATCTTGGAGTACCTCAATGAAAATAAGCAAATTACTCCATATCAGCATGGCTTCATGAGGGATCGGTCATGTCAAACCAATTTAATCAGTTTCTATAAGGAGGTAAGTTCTAGACTAGACCGCAGCGAATCAATGGATGTCGTATATCTGGACTTCTCCAAAGCATTTGACACTGTACCACATAAAAGGTTAGTATATAAGATGAGAATGCTTGGCCTGGGAGAAAATGTCTGTATGTGGGTAAGTAACTGGCTCAGGGATAGAAAACAGAGGGTGGATATTAATGGTACATACTCAGATTGGGTCACTGTAGCTAGTGGGGTACCACAGGGGTCAGTATTGGGCCCTATTCTCTTCAATATATTTATTAATGATCTTGTAGAAGGCTTGCACAGTAAAATATCAATTTTTTCAGATGACACTAAACTGTGTAAAGTAATTAACACAGAAGAGGACAGTACACTGCTACAGATGGATCTGGATAGACTGGAGGCTTGGGCAGAGAAGTGGCAGATGAGGTTTAACACTGACAAATGTAAAGTTATGCATATGGGAAGGAATAATGCAAGTCACCAGTACATACTAAATGGTAAAATATTGGGTAACTCTGACATAGAAAAGGACCTAGGAATTTTAGTGAACAGAAATCTAAGCAGCAGAAACCAGTGTCAGACAGCTGCTGCCAAGGCCAATAAGATAATGGGCTGCATCAAAGAGGCATAGATGCCCGTGATGAGAACATAGTCCTGCCACTTTACAAATCACTAGTCAGACCACACATGGAGTACTGTGTACAGTTCTGGGCTCCTGTGAACAAGGCAGACATAGCAGAGCTGGAGAGGGTTCAGAGGAGGGCAACTAAAGTAATAACTGGAATGGGTGGACTACAGTACCCAGAAAGATTATCAAAATTAGGGTTATTCACTTTAGAAAAAAGACGACTGAGGGGAGATCTAATAACTATGTATAAATATATCAGAGGTCAGTACAGAGATCTCTCCCACGATCTATTTATCCCCAGGACTGTGACTGTGACAAGGGGCCATCCTCTGCGTCTGGAGGAAAGAAGGTTTGTACACAAACATAGAAGAGGATTCTTTACGGTAAGAGCAGTGAGACTATGGAACTCTCTGCCTGAGGAGGTGGTGATGGTAAGTTCACTAAAAGAGTTCAAGAGGGGCCTGGATGTATTTTTGGAGGGTAATAATATTACAGGTTATAGTTACTAGAGAGGGGTCGTTGATCCAGGGAGTAATTCTGATTGCCTGATTGGAGTCGGGAAGGAATTTTTTTCCCTAAAGTGGGGAAAACTGGCTTCTACCTCACAGGGTTTTTTTGCCTTCCTCTGGATCAACTTGTAGGAAAACAGGCCGAACTGGATGGACAGATGTCTTTTTTCGGCCTTATAAACTATGTTACTATGTTACTATAAGTTTCCTTTGTAATGAAGTGGGTTAGAGAGAGAGTACCCATCCCCCAATTCTGCTGATAAGACCATATTCCTGAGTGATCTCAGAATAATGGAGGAGGGGCTAACAGGTTAAAACTCTGCGACCCACCTTGTCTCGGTAGACTCCACCAGACCTCCATCTAGATAGGATGTGAGTATGACTTTGCCCTATTCCTTTTGTACACCCTGGGGTGTCGGTCATGTGTTATAATATGAGTAGACAGCCATGGCTTATAGCATGATCGACGGAGTCTCCACCCCATTGGCTTGTGATGTTTATTTACTTTTTATTCTGTATGTGATTTCTTTGTTTTATTGTATATTGAATCACTTAGTAAATATAATTATTCATGTAGCCTGAACTTATTCATTTGCAAATCTTTCAAATTCACTTAACATTACAATTTTTGTGGGGTTAAATTGAAAGTAAAAAAAAAACGTATTTCCACCATGTTTTTTGATGGTTTTATGGTTATGACATTCACTTTCTATTATGTTTTGCTACTTTAAAAAAATAAAAACCTGACAACTACTTCTCCATCTACACAGCAGTGCAAGGCTCAATTTTGGCAGCGTGAGCTGTAGTTTCTTTAGTAGTATTATCTTGGGATACATGGCACTTTTTGATTACTTTCTATTGTTTTTTTTTTTTGGGGGGGGGGACATGATCAAAAACCTGCATTTTAGCTATTTTCATTTTTTCTCACCACGGCATTCACCGCACTCATTAAATATTTAAATAGTTCAGGCATTTTTGGATGCAGGGATGCCTATTATGTTTATTTTTTCAATTCTTGGGAAAGGAGGGTGATTTTTATACGTTTATGTTTTTTTAAAATATTTTTAAAAACATTTTTCTCTTTTTTTTTTTTTTACTGTGGTATCTGGTCCCCTTTGAGAACTTGTACACCATGTTCCAAATTATTGTGCAAATGATATTTATCTCTGATTTTCCTAAATGGTCGGTGCAAATGACAGTATAATAAAAGTCATCACCCTTTAGAGTATACATCGAATTTTATTGAACAAATCTCCTAATGATAACAGTACACTCTTTAAAAATTAAAAAAACTCAAACTGTTCCAAATTATTATGCACAGTAGAGCTTCTAAACATTTTATATGTTTTTAAGAACTGAAAATGCTCATTTGTGGAATTTGCAGCATTAGGAGGTCACATTCACTGAAATTAAAAGCTATTTAAATCCAAAACATCCTAACAGGCCAAGTTACATGTTAACATAGGAACCCTTCTTTGATATCACCTTCACAATTTTTGCATCCATTGAACTTGTGAGTTTTTGGAGAGTTTCTGCTTGAATTTCGTTGCATGATGTCAGAATAGCCTCCCAGAGCTGCTGTTTTGATGTGAACTGCCTCCCACCCTCATAGATCTTTTGCTTGATGATACTCCAAAGGTTCTCTATAGGGTTGAGGTCAGGGGAAGATGGTGGCCACACCATGAGTTTATCTCCTTTTATGCCCATAGCAGCCAATGACACAGAGGTATTATTTGCAACATGAGATGGTGCATTGTCATGCATGAAGATGATTTTGCTCCTGAAGGCACGTTTCTGCTTTTTGTACTATGGAAGAAAGCTGTCTGTCAGAAACTCTATATACTTTGCAGAGGTCATTGTCACACCTTCAGGAACCCTAAAGGGGCCTACCAGCTCTCTCCCCATGATTCCGGGTCAAAACATGCGCACGCCTTGTTGGGACATGGTGGCCATCCACCAACCATCCACTACTCCATCCATGTGGATCATCCAGGGTTGCACGACACTCATCATTAAACAAGACTGTTTGAAAATTAGTCTTCATGTATGTCTGGGTCCACTGCAACCGTTTCTGCTTGTGAGCACTGGTTAGGGGTGGCCGAATAGTAGGTTTATGCACCACAGCAAGCCTTTGAAGGATCCTACACCTTGAGGTTCAAGGGACTCCAGAGGCACCAGCAACTTCAAATATCTGTTTGCTGGTTTGTAATGGCTTTTTAGCAGCTGCTCTCTTAATCCAATGAATTTGCCTGGCAGAAACCTTCCTCATTCTGCCTTTATCAGCACGAACACGTCTGTGCTCTGAATCAGCCACAAATCTCTTCACAGTACGATCATCACACTTAAGTTTTCGTGAAATATCTAATGTTTTCATCCCTTGTCCATGGCATTGCACTATTTGATGCTTTTCGGCAGCAGAGAGATCCTTTTTCTTTCTCATTTTACTTAAAAACAGTGGCCTGCTTAATATTGTGGAACATCCAGTTTTCCTTTAATTGGGCTCACCTGGCAAACTAATTATCACAGGTATCTGAGATTGATATCAGTGATCCAAAGAGCCCTGAGACACAATACCATCAATGAGTTTCATTGAAAAACAAAAAATGTAAATTAAATTACATCCAATTTGCATAATAATTTGGAACATGGTGTATATGCTATCTTCTGATCGCTTATCCCATACAGTACGATCTATGGGATTTTCACAGGCTGCCTGCCAGGGTGCAGGTGCAGCTTTTCAGGAAGCCGGTTATGACAGCAGTGGGAGTCTTCACAAGACCCTAGGTTGTCATAGCAATCAATTGAAGCACCCCAGTTTCACTGTAGGTGGCTCCGATATGAGGACAGAGAGAGCCCTGCACTCTGTCTAACCCCACCAATGCCGCCATTGCTATTGATAACGGCATATGAGATTAAATGATCAGGATCGGAGTCACCCCTGTTCCTTGTTACTGCTGGCTGCTGCCTGCTGTATTATATAGCTGGCACTCACCGTGCATGAAGCGAGCATATGAGCCTTCTCCATTCAGCCCCTATGATGTGGACATTCTTTTTCCTCATCTTGTCCATTTGGCCTAAACAACACATGACAACATCTTTCAGAAGTGTCTTGTCTCTGCAGAGTTTTCCCCCAAATACTACATATACTGTAGAAATAATAGTGCCATAGGGATAGTCCCCAAAATGCTCCCAAAAGTCCCACCAATAGTAATAATTCTCTCCCAAAATGTCCTCATTAGTAATAGTGATAATGCTTCCTAAGAGTGTCCCTATTAGTAGGAGTGCTCAATAATAATAAAATCCCCAAACACCCCTAGTAGTTAAAACGTCCCCAGTAGTAGTAAAGCTCCCCAAAGTGGCCCAGTAGCAGTAAAGACCCCTAAAGTGCCCCAAGTGGAAATAAGGCTACTCTAGTAATTTTGACCAGGGGTACGCAAACTTTTGCATGCCACTGGATATCCAGTGGCATGCGAAAATTTGGGCACCCCTGGTCAAAATGACGGTTACTGTGAAGAGAGCAAGTTGAAGATGAAATGATCTCCAAAAGGCATAAAGTTAAAGATAAAACACACTGTTCAACAATTTAACCCCTTTCTGAAAAGCGCCATACATGTACGTGAGGTTGGGACTTTAAAGATGGCACCCATAGCTAACGTCCACAACAATAAAAAATGTAAAAAAAGTTTTTAAAAAGAATTTAAAAAAAATCATATCTTCCCTCTTTCCACAAAATAAAAATAAAAACCATAAAAAACAAAACTACACATTGCGGGCATTGCCACATGCAAAAATGCCTATAATATTAAAATATAAAAATATTTAGCCCATATGGAAAATGGCGAAACAAAAAAAAAGTCAAAATGACTGATTGCTGTTTTTGGGTCACTTCTCCTCCTACAAAAAAATTAAATAAAAAGTGATCAAAAAGTCCTAAAAACGTATAGGGGTCAGAATATGGCAACAAAAATAAAAACATTTTTTATTTAGTATAAAAACGCAAGAAAAACTATAGATATGCGGTATCACTGTAATCATACCGACCTGTAGAATTAAAGTAACTGGTCAGTTTTATCAGAAACACCGTAAAAACAAAATCCATAAAACTGTTGTGTTTTTTACCAATTTAACCCCATTTGGAATTTTTTTCCAGCTCCCCACTATATCATGTGCAATATTAAATGGTGGAATTAGAAAGTGCCCTCATACGATTATGTGAACAGAAATAACAGTCTCAGAAAGGCAGGGAATGTAAACGCAAAAAACGACAATAATAAAAAAACCTCCGGGGTTGAAAGGGTTAAGAAATATCAGTGTATTATTTTGGTTTTGTACAATTTTAGAATGAAAAAGGAAAGAAGTACCTTGCAAAAGTATGGAAACCCAAGGAGATCTGAGCACTCAGATAACTTTGACTGAGGTCTCAGAACTTAAATAGCCTGTTAGGGTTTAGGCTTATTTTTTTACAATCATTGTTAGGAAAGGTCAAAGGCAATGGGTTCTTCTAAGAAGCTGTCTAAAACTCTGAAAATGAAAATGGTTGAGGCCCACAAAGAAGGAGAAGGCTATAAAAAGATAGCAAAGCTTTTTCAGGTTGCCATTTCCTCAGTTCAATAAATAATCAAGAAATGGCTGTTAATAGCAACAGTTGAGATCAAGAGAATGTTTGGAAGACCAAGAAAAATTTCAGAGACAGCTGCTCATAGGAATGCTAGAAAGGCAAATCAGAGCCCTGGCTTGACTGTAAAATAACTTCAGGAAGATTTAGCAGACTCTGAAGTTGTGGCACATTGTTCTACTGTTCAGTGACACCTGCACAAATATGGTCTTTCTGAAAGCGTCATCAGAAGAAAACCTCTCATGCATCCTCACCACATCAAAACATGTCTGAGCTTTTTGGAAACAAGTCCTGTGGACCAATGAGGTTAAAATAAAACTCTTTGGCAAAGAAAAAAGGGCACAGGATTTCATTAAAAGAACACTAACTCCAACTATTAAGCATAGGGGTTGCTCGATCATGCTCAGGGGTTGTGTTGCAGCCAATGGCATGGGGAACAGGTAGAGGGAAGAATGGATTCAATGAAATTCCTTCAAATTCTGGAAGCAAACATACCACCAACTGTTAAAAAGCGGGTTGAAAACAGAATGGCTTCTACAAATGGATAATTATTAGAGATGAGCGAACATGCTCGTTACGAGCACTGTAGTGCTTGGCTCCCCTGCGCAATGCCCGCAGGCATTGCGGATCCGTCCTCAGCTGCATGTAAGTCAATGGGGACGGATCGTTTGGTATGACACTCATACCAAACGGATCCGTCCTCCTCACCCGACTGAAAGTCAGTGGGGACGGATCCGTTTGGTATGAGTGTCATACCAAATGATCCGTCCCCATTGACTTACATGCAGCTGAGGACGGATCCGCAATGCCTGCGGGCATTTGTTCGCAGGGGAGCCGAGCGCTACAGTGCTCGTAACAAGCACGTTCGCTCATCTCTAATAATTATCCTAATCACACCTCAAAATCCACAATAGACTATCTCAAAAGGCACAAGCTAAAGTCCCTTCACCTGAATATCATTGAAAATCTGTGGATAGACCTCAAAAGAGCAGTGCATGCAGGATATCCCATACATCTCACAGAACTGGAAGACTTTTGCAAGGAAGAATGGATAGAAATCCCTCAAACAAGAATTGAAAGGCTTTTGGCTGGCTACAAAAAGCATTTACAAACTGTAATACTTGCCAAAGGGGGTGGTACTAGATACTAACCATGCAGGGTGCCCAAAGTTTTGCTTTCCTTTTTTGTTATTTTGAAAATGTAAAAGATGAAAATTAGAGATGAGCGAGCACTAAAATGCTCGGGTGCTCGTTATTTGAGTCGAACTTTTCCCGATGCTCGGGTGCTCGTTTCGAATAACGAACCCCATTGAAGTCAATGGGAGACTCGAGCATTTTTGCAGGGGACCAAGGCTCTGCCTAGGGAAGGCAGGGTGAAAACCTGGAAACCTCAGAAAATGATGGAAACACCACGGAAATGGACAGGAAACAGCAGGGGCAGCATGCATGGATGCCTCTGAGGCTGCCTAATCCCACCATTACCCCAAATTCTCCTAGTGGGGCATGTGTGGTATCGATTCTTCTCAGTTTAATACCGTATACGTCCCCTATCTTGGGACCCTATATTTCATGGTTTTTTACGACCCCGGAAAAGGAAAAAGAGCTTGCTCTGGCCAGGGGAGTGTCTTTCCAACTGCAGCTAAGGGGACGTGTCCATGCTCTGCCTATCACAGGTCAGGAGGCAATTAAAAGAAGAACAAAAAAAAACATCAGTACAATATCTAATACGTCCCCTATCCGGGTAAATTGTTTGGAGAGAGGGCCTGTAGGTGGGGGGCAGGCTGGGGGGAAGGAGGTTGAGCTGGAAGAGCCAGAGGAGTGCCCCCTGGGTTAGCGTGTGTGGTGGTGACAACAGCCGGATGGATTTGGAAAAACTGTAGCATCAACCGGTACGGTATCGATTCTTCTCAGTTTAATACCGTATACGTCCCCTATCTTGGGACCTTATATTTCATGGATTTTTCGACCACGGAAAACGGAAAAAGGGCTTGCTCTGACCAGGGGAGTGTCTTTCCTACTGCAGCTAAGGGGACGTGTCCATGCTCTGCCTATGACATGTCAGGAGGCAATTAAAAGAAGAACCAAAAAAAACATCAGTACAATATCTAATACGTCCCCTATCCGGGTAAATTGTTTGGAGAGAGGGCCTGTAGGTGGGGGGCAGGCTGGGGGGAAGGAGGTTGAGCTGGAAGAGCCAGAGGAGTGCCCCCTGGGCTAGCGTGTGTGGTGGTGACAACAGCCGGAATGGATTTGGAAAAACTGTAGCATCAACCGGTACGGTATGTATTCTTCTGAGTTTAATACCGTATAGGGCACCTATCGGGAAAAATAGTTTGGAGAGAGAGAAAGAGAGGAAAAAGAATTGCAGTATGGAGCAATTACACAGAAACTATTAGATTAGGCAGACGTGGTCTGCTTAATTGCAACCCAGACAAATGAGAGAAATAGAGGAAAATGACGTATTTTTAAAAGTGACGTTCAGTATAAATCGGGTGCACAACGTTTTCTGGGTGGGGGCCACATTGTCCGACTGAACCAACGTCAAGGGCCGAAAATAAAATTTAAAGGGGTATTACCAACTGAAATACTGTATTTATGGCAGATTGAACACACAGTGTATACCATTAATGTCTAGTTACAATTCCAGGAGTCCCATCTAATGGAAGAAATACATGAAAAATGCATGTGAGCAGCCACAAAACATGGACATACATGTCTGTTACCAGATGGATGGGGCCACACAGAATGGTATCAAGGGCCGCATGTGGCCCCCGGGCCGCAGGTTATGCACCCCTGGTATAGATCAAGTGTGGTATGTGTTCTATGTATACTACTCAGTTTAATACCTTATATGGCAGCTATCCGGAAAAATAGTTTGGAGACAGAGAAAGATAGGACAAAGACGTAAATTGTTTGGAGAGAGGGCCTGTAGGTGGGCGGGCAGGCTGGGGGGAAGGAGGTTGAGCTGGAAGAGC
>ONZH01021029.1:0-27966 GCA_900303285.1 Rhinella marina
CTTGAACTATAAAATATATAGGCCTTATAATTGGCAACTGTACTGTGCGTTCTCTTGCAAAATAATTTAAATACCTGGTGTTTACCACCGTCTGAACAGTTAGTACACGGCTGTGTACCTTGAACTATACAATATATAGGCCTTATAATTGGCAACTGTACTGTGCGTTCTCTTGCAAATAATTTAAATACCTGGTGTTAATACCCACCGTCTGAACAGTTAGTACACGGCTGTGTACCTTGAAATATAAAATATATAGGCCTTATAATTGGCAACTGTACTGTGCGTTCTCTTGCAAAGTAATTTCAAATACCTGGTGTTAAATACCCACCGTCTGAACAGTTAGTACACGGCTGTGTACCTTGAAATATAAAATATATAGGCCTTATAATTGGCAACTGTACTGTGCGTTCTCTTGCAAAGTAATTTAAATACCTGGTGTTAATACCACCGTCTGAACAGTTAGTACACGGCTGTGTACCTTGAAATATACAATATATAGGCCTTATAATTGGCAACTGTACTGTGCGTTCTCTTGCAAATAATTTAAATACCTGGTGTTAATACACCCGTCTGAACAGTTAGTACACGGCTGTGTACCTTGAACTATAAATATATAGGCCTTATAATTGGCAACTGTACTGTGCGTTCTCTTGCAAATAATTTAAATACCTGGTGTTCATACCCACCGTCTGAACAGTTAGAACACGGCTGTGTACCTTGAAATATACAATATATAGGCCTTATAATTGGCAACTGTACTGTGCGTTCTCTTGCAAAGTAATTTCTCATACCTGGTGTAAATACCCACCGTCTGAACAGTTAGTACACGGCTGTGTACCTTGAAATATAAATATATAGGCCTTATAATTGGCAACTGTACTGTGCGTTCTCTTGCAAAATAATTTAAATACCTGGTGTTAATACCCACCGTCTGAACAGTTAGTACACGGCTGTGTACCTTGAAATATAAAATATATAGGCCTTTAATTGGCAACTGTACTGTGCGTTCTCTTGCAAATAATTTAAATACCTGGTGTTAATACCCACCGTCTGAACAGTTAGTACACGGCTGTGTACCTTGAAATATAAAATATATAGGCCTTATAATTGGCAACTGTACTGTGCGTTCTCTTGCAAAATAATTTAAATACCTGGTGTTCAATACCCACCGTCTGAACAGTTAGTACACGGCTGTGTACCTTGAAATATAAAATATATAGGCCTTATAATTGGCAACTGTACTGTGCGTTCTCTTTGCAAAATTAATTTAAATACCTGGTGTTAATACCCACCGTCTGAACAGTTAGTACACGGCTGTGTACCTTGTAACTATAAAAATATATAGGCCTTATAATTGGCAACTGTACTTGTGCGTTCTTCTTGCAAAATAATTTAAATACCTGTTGTTAATACCCACCGTCTGAACAGTTAGTACACGGCTGTGTACCTTGAACTATAAAATATATAGGCCTTATAATTGGCAACTGTACTGTGCGTTTCTCTTGCAAAATAATTTAAATACCTGTTGTTATTACCCACCGTCTGAACAGTTTAGTACACGGCTGTGTACCTGAAACTATAAAATATATAGGCCTTATAATTGGCACTGTACTGTGCCGTTCTCTTGCAAAATAATTTAAATACCTGGTTGTTAATACCCAACCGTTCTGAACAGTAGTACACGGCTGTGTACCTTGAACTATAAAATTATATAGGCCTTATAATTGGCAACTGTACTGTGCGTTCTCTTTGCAAAATAATTTAAATACCTGGTTGTTAATACCCACCGTCTGAACAGTTAGTACACGGCTGTGTACCTTGAACTATAAAATATATAGGCCTTATAATTGGCAACTGTACTGTGCGTTCTCTTGCAAAATAATTTAAATACCTGTTGTTAATACCCACCGTCTGAACAGTTAGTACACGGCTGTGTACTTGAACTATAAAATATATAGGCCTTATTAATTGGCAACTGTACTGTGCGTTCTCTTGCAAAATAATTTTAAATACCTGTTGTTAATACCCACCGTCTGAACAGTTAGTACACGGCTGTGTACCTTGAACTATAAAAATATATAGGCCTTATAATTGGCAACTTGTACTGTGCGTTCTCTTGCAAAATAATTTAAATACCTGTTGTTAATACCCCACGTCTGAACAGTTAGTACACGGCTGTGTACCTTGAACTATAAAATATATAGGCCTTATAATTGGCAACTGTACTTGTGCGTTCTCTTGCAAAATAATTTAAAATACCTGTTGTATACCCAACGTCTGAACAGTTAGTACACGGCTGTTGTACCTTGAACTATAAAATATATAGGCCTTATAATTGGCAAACTGTACTGTGGTTCTCTTGCAAATAATTTTAAATACCTGTTGTTAATACCCACCTTGAACAGTTAGTTACACGGCTGTGTACCTTGAACTATAAAATATATAGGCCTTATAATTGGCAACTGTACTGTGCCGTACTCTTGCAAAATAATTTAAATACCTGTTGTTAATACCCACCGTCTGATCAGTTAGTACACGGCTGTGTACCTTGAAATATACAAATATATAGGCCTTATTAATTGGCAACTGTACTGTGCGTTCTCTTGCAAAATAATTTCAATACCTGGTGTTAATACCCACCGTCTGAACAGTTAGTACACGGCTGTGTACCTTGAAATATAAAATATATAGGCCTTATAATTGGCAACTGTACTGTGCGTTCTCTTGCAAAATAATTTCAATACCTGGTGTAATACCCACGTCTGAACAGTTAGTACACGGCTGTGTACCTTGAAATATACAATATATAGGCCTTATAATTGGCAACTGTACTGTGCGTTCTCTTGCAAAATAATTTCACGGCTGTGAAGGCAAAATATTGTAACCAAAAAAAAATAAAATGCGGAGGGGGGCTAGCGGAATAGGACGTGGACGAGGACGGGGGCGCGGAAATGCTGTTGGGGGCCTTGTTGAAGCCAGTGGGGATACAATGCGTGCTGGTGAGGGTCAGCCAGGATCCCGCTCATCCAGAATCCCTGCCTTTATGGGACAGTTAAGCAGGGGGCGGGTTTACACCGCTGTTGAGGCCTGAGCAGGTTGAACAGGTGGTGCAATGGATAGCCGATAGCGCTTCCACACAGTTGTCCACCAGCCAGTCATCCACACAGTCTCACTCTGACCCTCCTTCCTCCACACCTGGCCAACAGAATCATCCCACCCTTTGACCCCTCCCAGGAGCTTCTTTTCGGGTCCTTTTTCAGATGTGCCAGAAGAATCCCAGGAGCTAGCAGAGGAAATTTGTTTGTAGTGATGCCCAAACACTTGAGTTTTTCGCCATCTCCTGCTGATGTGGACCCTGAGCCAGCATCTGTTATCATGAGCGATGATGATGATGGAGACGCAGTTGCCATCAAGGGAGGCTGTTGGAATGTCCAGTGGGCAGCAGGAGGAGCAGAGTGAGGAAGTGGAACGAGGGGTGGTGGATGACGAAATGACCGACCCCACTTGGCCAGGGGTGATGTCCAGCGAGGAAAGCAGTGGAGAGGTGGTGGTCTGCGCAGCACCGAAAAAGGCAGCAAGAGGCAGAGGATGTCCAGAGCAGAGGGATGTCCAGAGGCAGAGGGATTGTCCAGAGGCAGAGGGATGCCACAGGCAGAGGGATGTCCATAGGCAGAAGACAGTCCAGAACAGAGAAGTTGAGGCCAACAGCCAGCAGGCCGAAGCTGTTCCCGGCAGCGGGCAGTCGTGCGAAGCTCCCCCATCGAGGCCTCGTACTTCTGTGGTGTGGAGATTTTTTAATGTTTGTGCGGATGACAAACTGAGCGCGGTTTGCACACTCTGCCACTCAAAACTGAGTAGGGGCTCTGAGAAGAGCAATATGACCACCTCAGGCATGCGACGTCACTTGGAATTCAAGCACTGGGCTGAGTGGGAGAGAGCAAACGCAATACAACCTGCGCCCGGTCTTGCTGCCACTGCCTCTTCCCCTTTGTTGTGTGCTGCCACTGCGGTCCAGACCTCCAGCCAGGACACCTCCACATCTGCCTCTGCCTTGGCTACTTTGGGGCCTTCTCCTTCAGCCTCCCCTTCCCCCGCCTCTTCGTCTGCACCTTCACACTCCTCGTCCCAACAACTGTCCATCTCGCAGGCGTTCGACTGCAGGCGGAAGTACGCCTCGAGTCACCCCCAAGCCCAAGCCTTAAACTGCCACATCTCCAAACTGCTGGCCCTGGAGATGTTGCCGTTTAGGCTTGTGGAGACGCAGGCCTTCCGCGACCTGATGGCGGCTGCCGCACCTCGCTATTCCGTCCCCAGCCGCCACTACTTTCCCGGAGTGCCGTCCCCGCCCTGCACCAGCACGTGTCGCGTAACATCAGGCGGGCCCTGAGGTACGCAGTCAGCGCAAAGGTCCACTTGACCACCGACTCGTGGACAAGCGCTTGCGGCCAGGGACGATACATTTCTTTGATGGCACACTGGGTGAATGTTGTGGAAGCGGGGACGGGGTCGCAAACAGAGACGGCCTACCTACCACCCCCGCCCAATATTGCCAGCATGGGTTCTGATAAAACCCCCCTCCTCCTCCTCCTCCTCCTCCTCCTCCTCCTGTGCCTTAACATCGCCCTCAGCCGCTAGCTGGAAGCGTTGCAGCACTGGCGCGGGGAGACGACAGCAGGCGGTGCTTAAGCTCATCAGCTTGGGCAACAGGAAGCACAGCGCCCCAGAAGTGAGGGACGCCATTTTGCAGCAGACGGATATGTGGCTGTCGCCGCTGCAGCTAGGACCAGGCATGGTCGTGTGCGATAACGGCCGTAACCTGGTGGCGGCTCTGGAGCTTGCCGAACTCAATCACGTACCATGCCTGGCCCACGTTTTTAATCTGGTAGTCCAAAAATTTCTAAAGACTTACCCCAACCTGGAAAAGCTACTGGTGAAAGTGCGGCGCTTGTGCGCTCACTTTCGGAAGTCAACTGTAGCTGCTGCTAGCTTAAAAAAACTCCAGCAACGCCTCCATTTGCCTGAACATCGGCTGTTGTGCGACCTGCCCACTCGCTGGAATTCCACCTATTCCATGTTGGCCAGGGTGTGTGAGCAGCAGAGAGCATTGATGGAGTACCAGATTATGAACCCACGCGTGCCTCCAACTCAGCTCCCTCAGTTTGCCAACCACGAGTGGCCATGGATGGCAGACATATGCGATGTACTGCGTATCTTTGAGGAGTCCACCAAGAAGGTCAGCAGCGAGGACGCTATAGTGAGCGCAACCATCCCGCTCCTATGCGTCCTTAAAGAATCGCTCATCGCAATAAGGGAGAACGCATTGCACGCAGAGGAGACGGGGGTAGGAGGAGACGCAACGGAGCTACACAGTCAGACCACACTTTTGTCTGCTTCATGGTGGCAGTTGCAGGAGGAGGAGGAGGAGGAGGAGGACGACGTGGAGGTAGCTGTGGAAGAGGAGGAGGATGCTGGCGGCGAGGGTAGCAGTCAGGCTGTGTGCGTCCCATTGGTTCAGCGCGGATGGGGCGGAGAGGAGGCGGAAGAGGAGGAAATGGCAAGTGATCCTTCTGGTGGGGGCAGTGACGTCATGCCTATTCAGAGTCTGGCACACATGGCTGACTTCATGCTGGGCTGCTTTTCCCGGGACACACGTGTTGTCCGGATAGTGGAGAACAAACTGTACTGGGTCTTCGCACTCCTGGACCCCCGTATAAAGATAACGTCTCCTCTTTTATTCCGGTAGAGGAGAGGACGAATCGATTGCTGGAATACCAGAGGGAACTCGTGCAGAACATGATGGAGATTTTCCCACCCACCATCGCTGGCGGCAGAGAGGAGAGGATCTCCCAGAGTCCCACAACATCAATCAGGCCCACAGCACCAGGGGAACACTCTCCAAGGTGTGGGACACGTTCATGGCACCCCCTCGTGCAACTTCCATCACTGCGGGGCCCGCTATCAGCAGGAGGGACAAGTATCGGCGGATGTTGCGGGAGTACCTGGCAGACCGTACCCCTGTCCTCCCCGATCCCTCGGCGTCCTACACTTACTGGGTCTCCAAGTTGGACACGTGGCTGGAACTGTCCCTGTACGCCTTGGAGGTGCTTGCCTGCCCTGCCGTCAGCGTGCTATCAGAAAGGGTGTTCAGCGCAGCCGGGGGCATTATAACCGATAAGCGCAGCCGCCTGTCAACCGACAGTGCCGACAGGCTGACGCTAATCAAAATGAACAGCAAGTGGATTGACCCGGACTTTGCTTCTCCAACAGTGGAAAGCAGCCAAAAGTGAAGTGCCATCTGTATGAAGTGCCATTTCCTTCTCCACCTCCTCCTCCTCCTCCTTAACCGCCGTAGAATTGCTCCGTAAATAAGAAAAATTTATATATTTATGGCTCACCTCTTGGGCCTCCACAAAATGTTTAAGAGGTCTCACCTCTTGGGCCTCCACAAAATTTTATCAAGGTCTCACCTCTTGGGCCTCCACAAAATTTTAACAGGTCCTCTAGGGCCTCCACAAAATGTTTAAGAGGTCTCACCTCTTGGGCCTCCACATAATTTTTAAGAGGTCTCACCTCTTTAGCCTCCACACAATTTTTAAGACGTCTCACCTCTTGGGCCTCCACATAATTTTTAAAAGGTCTCACCTCTTGGGCCTCCACATAATTTTTAATAGGTCTCACCTCTTGGGCCTCCACAAAATGTTTAAGAGGTCTCACCTCTTGGGCCTCCACAGAATGTTTAAGAGGTCTCACCTCTTGGGCCTCCACAAAATGTTTAAGAGGTCTCACCTCTTGGGCCTCCACAAAATGTTTTAAGAGGTCTCGCCTCTTGGGCCTCCACAAAATGTTTAAGAGGTCTCACCTCTTGGGCCTCCACATAATTTTTAAGAGGTCTCACCTCTTGGGCCTCCACAAAAATGTTTAAGAGGTCTCACCTCTTGGGCCTCCACATAATTTTTAAGAGGTCTCACCTCTTGGGCCCCCACATAATTTTTAACAGGTCTCACCTCTTGGGCCTCCACAAAATGTTTAAGAGGTCTCACCTCTTGGGCCTCCACAAAATTTTATCAAGGTCTCACCTCTTGGGCCTCCACAAAATTTTTAACAGGTCTCACCTCTTGGGCCTCCACAAAATGTTTAAGAGGTCTCACCTCTTGGGCCTCCACAAAATTTTATCAAGGTCTCACCTCTTGGGCCTCCACAAATTTTAACAGGTCTCACCTCTTGGGCCTCCACAAAATTTTTATCAAGGTCTCACCTCTTGGGCCTCACAAAATTTTAACAGGTCTCACCTCTTGGGGCCTCCACAAAATGTTTAAGAGGTCTCACCCTTGGGCCTCCACAAATTTTATTCAAGGTCTCACCTCTTGGGCCTCCACAAAATGTTTAAGAGGTCTCACCTCTTGGGCCTCCACAAAATTTTATTCAAGGTCTCACCTCTTGGGCCTCCACAAATGTTTAAGAGGTCTTACCCTTTGGCCTCACAAATTTTATCAGTCCACCTCTGGGCTAGGTCTCACACCTCTTGGGCCTCCACAAAATTTTAACAGGTCTCACCTCTTGGGCCTCCACAAAATTTTTAAGGTCTCACCTCTTGGGCCTCCACAAAATGTTTAAGAGGTCTCACCTCTTGGGCCTCCACAAAATTTTTAAGAGGTCTCACCTCTTGGGCCTCCACAAAATTTTATCAAGGTCTCACCTCTTGGGCCTCCACAAATTTTTTAACAGGTCTCACCTCTTGGGCCTCCACAAAATTTTAAGAGGTCTCACCTCTTGGGCCTCCACAAATTTTAAGAGGTCTCACCTCTTGGGCCTCCACAAATTTTTAAAGAGTCTCACCTCTTGGCCTCCACAAAATTTTAAGAGGTCTCACCTCTTGGGCCTCCACATAATTTTTAAGAGGTCTCACCTCTTGGGCCTCCACAAAATCTTTAAGAGGTCTCACCTCTTGGGCCTCCACAAAATGTTTAAGAGGTCTCACCTCTTGGGCCTCCACATAAATTTTAAGAAGGTCTCACCTCTTGGGCTCCACAAAATTTTTAAGAGGTCTCACCTCTTGGGCCTCCACAAAATTTTTAAGAGGTCTCACCTCTTGGGCCTCCACAAAATGTTTAAGAGGTCTCACCTCTTGGGCCTCCACAAAATGTTTAAGAGGTCTCACTCTTGGGCCTCTTGGGCCTCCACAAAATGTTTAAGAGGTCTCACCTCTTGGGCCTCCACAAATTTTTTAAGAGGTCTCACTCTTGGGCCTCCACAAAATTTTAAGAGGTCTCACCTCTTGGGCCTCCACATAATTTTTAAGAGGTCTCACCTCTTGGGCCTCCACAAAATTTTTAACAGGTCTCACCTCTTGGGCCTCCACAAAATGTTTAAGAGGTCTCACCTCTTGGGCCTCCACAAAATTTTATCAAGGGTCTCACCTCTTGGGCCTCCACAAATTTTTAAGGTCTCACCTCTTGGGCCTCCACAAAATTTTAAGAGGTCTCACTCTTGGGCCTCCACAAAATTTTAAGAGGTCTCACCTCTTGGGCCTCCACAAAATTTTTAAGAGGTCTCACCTCTTGGGCCTCCACAAAATGGACAAAATTTTAACAGGTCTCACCTCTTGGGCCTCCACAAAATTTTTAACAGGTCTCACCTCTTGGGCCTCCACAAAATTTTTAAGAGGTCTCACCTTTGGGCCTCCACAAAATTTTAAAGGTCTCACTCTTGGGCCTCCACAAAATTTTAAGAGGTCTCACCTCTTGGCCTCCACAAAATTGGTCACCTCTTGGGCCTCACAAAATTTTAAGAGGTCTCACCTCTTGGGCCTCCACAAATTTTTAAGGTCTCACCTCTTGGGCCTCCACAAAATTTTTAACAGGTCTCACCTCTTGGGCCTCACAAAAATTTTATCAAGGTCTCACCTCTTGGGCCTCCACAAAATTTTTAACAGGTCTCACCTCTTGGGCCTCCACAAAATTTTTAAGGGTCTCACCTCTTGGGCCTCCACAAAATTTTATCAAGGTCTCACCTCTTGGGCCTCCACAAAATGTTTAAGAGGTCTCACCTCTTGGGGCCTCCACAAAATTTTTATCAAGGTCTCACCTCCTTGGGCCTCCACAAAATTTTTAACAGTCTCACCTCTTGGGCCTCCACAAAATTTTATCAAGGTCTCACCTCTTGGGCCTCCACAAAATTTTTTAACAGGTCTCACCTCTTGGGCCTCCACAAATTTTTAACAGGTCTCACCTCTTGGGCCTCCACAAAATTTTATCAAGGTCTCACCTCTTGGCCTCCACAAATTTTTAAACAGGTCTCACTCTTGGGCCTCCACAAAATTTATTTAACAGGTCTCACCTCTTGGGCCTCCACAAAATTTTATCAAGGTCTCACCTCTTGGGCCTCCACAAAATTTTTAACAGGTCTCACCTCTTGGGCCTCCACAAATTTTATCAGGTCTCACCTCTTGGCCTCACAATTTTACAGTCTCACCTCTTGGGCCTCCACAAATTTTTAACAGGTCTCACCTCTTGGGCCTCCACAAAATTTTATCAAGGTCTCACCTCTTGGCCTCCACAAAATTTTTAAAGGTCTCACCTCTTGGGCCTCCACAAAATTTTTAAGAGGTCTCACCTCTTGGGCCTCCACAAAATTTTATCAAGGGTCTCACCTCTTGGGCCTCACAAAATTTTTAAACAAATTGGTCTACTCTTGGGCCTCCACATTTTTAAGGTCTCACCTCTTGGGCCTCCACAAAATTTTATCAAGGTCTCACCTCTTGGGCCCACAAATTTTAACAGGTCTCACCTCTTGGCCTCCACAAAATTTTTAAACAGGTCTCACCTCTTGGGCCTCCACAAAATTTTAAAGGTCTCACCTCTTGGGCCTCCACATAATTTTTTAACAGGTCTCACCTCTTGGGCCTCCACATAATTTTATTCAAGGTCTCACCTCTTGGGCCTCCACAAAATTTTTAACAGGTCTCACCTCTTGGGCCTCCACAAAATTTTATCAAGGTCTCACCTCTTGGGCCTCCAAATTTTAACAGGTCTCACCTCTTTACCTCCACACAATTTTTAAGAGGTCTCACCTCTTTGGCCTCCACATAATTTTTAAGAGGTCTCACCTCTTGGGCCTCCACATAATTTTTAAGAGGTCTCACCTCTTGGGCCTACAAACAATTTTTAAGAGGTCTCACCTCTTTAGCCTCCACACAATTTTAAGAGGTCTCACCTCTTGGGCCTCCACATAATTTTTAAGAGGTCTCACCTCTTGGGCCTCAACATAATTTTTAAGAGGTCTCACCTCTTTAGCCTCCAAACAATTTTTTAAGACGTCTCACTCTTGGGCCTCCACATAATTTTTTAGAGGTCTCACCTCTTGGGCCTCCACATAATTTTTAAGAGGTCTCAGCTCTTGGGCCTTCACATAATTTTTAAGAGGTCTCACCTCTTTAGCCTCCACACAATTTTTAAGACGTCTCACCTCTTGGGCCTCCACAAAATTTTCCATGAGCCTCTGCCAGCCCACGGCCTCTTCCTGCCTTTTGCGTCCTACGCATCCCTCAACATCCCCACTGCTTTACCTGCTAGACATGACACTGGGCCAGGTCGGGTCACTGACATCTCAAGCGCCAACAATTTGGGCATTTTAAGGCTTCTGCATGTGTTTGAGTTGTTTTTATATTTTAAAGAAGACATGTCTGACCACATCTCACACACACACACAATGACAATTAGGGGTGGGGTCTATTTGCTTTCCCCCTTGCCTATGCCATCTGTGGTTGTCATAGGCAACGTGATTTTAAGGGATGCAGAATTTCATCTTCTTTTTTGTCTAGTTTGGCTTGGGGTCCATGGCAATGTAGAGGAAAGAAGGTTTCCTTGTATGGTCTCACTTTACAGAGAGGTTATATTGACTTTGGAGTGTATTGTTGAGAGGCTGTGATAGTGGCGTAATAGTGCGACTTGGGCGCGTTATATGCACCCAGACATGCTTCCCCTGCTGTCCCAGTTGCATTCCAGCAGTGTTGGCATCCTTTTCTGAGGTTTCAGGGTGGACTTGGTGACCTCCAAGTGGTCGAATTGAGATTTCCAAGTGGCGAGCATTTTTTTCCCATAGACTTTAATGGGATTCGATAATCGGTCGAATAGTCGAATTTCGCGGTCTATTCGAATCGAATTTCGAACTTTCGAATATTTCACTACTCGCTCATCTCTAATGTTTACCTCTCTAATTGGATATTTCTAGGAAAGAAAATATTTATATAGATATATGACCAGGGTAACTCCACTAATGTCCTATAATTTTTGGAGAGTTTACTGTGAGTAATACTTATAAGATAATTAATACACAATAACATTTATTAACTAGACCATTATCAAAGGGCACAAAATAATGACACATATGCAACTCATTTTTTTTAATGAAGACATGACTCGTTTCATAAAATGCTATGTGCTATTTCTTCATAACCATTAGCATATAGCGTATTTTTTGCTTTATAAGACACATCTGATGATAAGACGCACCTAGGTTTTTGTGGAGGAAATTAAGAAAATAAAACATTTTGAACCAAATGGTGTGCTTTTGGTGGATTTTGAACTAATGGAAGTTCTGTGGATGGTTATGGGGTTATGGGGGATCTGTGGATGACACTGTTATGGGGATCTGTGGGGGACACTTATAGGGGGATCTGTAGAGGACACTGTTATGGGGATCTGTGGAGGACAGTGTTATAGGGGGGATCTGTGGAGGACACTTATCGGGGATCTGTAGATTACTCTGTTATGGGGGGATCTGACCCCATTACATTGGGCCTCAGTTATAGCAGTCATCACTTATAAAGTGTATGCAGCAGCCCACAGCAGTGCTGCTTTGTTAAACTAGCTTTAAGCGCTTATCTGCAGTACTCACTATGCAGGAAGCGGGCAGGCCAGTAGTGCATGTCACTCACTCAGTCACGCTCTGGCCCCACCCACTTCATTAATGGAAACTGGCCTGCTGTATATATGGAAAAATTGTGCTGCAAATCTGCACCAAAAGCCTTGACAAACCTGCTTGCAACACTTGGAGATTTTGCCATGGATTTATTGCAGATTCTGCAGTGAAATCATTACAAAGTTGCTTATCTGCAGTACTCACTATGCAGGCAGCGGGCAGGCCGGCAGCGCACATCACTCACTCAGTAACGCTCCGGTCCCACCCACTTCATTAATGAAGTGGGGGGGCTGGAGCGTTACTTAGTAAGTGACGTGCGCTGCCGGTCTGCCCGCTGCCTGCCTGCGCCGGGCCCTGCTACTACCCCGATAGCGCCCTTATTTACATCTCACTGGCATATTGCCGGCCGCTATGCCTATGCAGCACAGCACGGCCTGCAATGTGCTAGCCATGTAATACTGCTCTATTGGCACACGGCCACTTTCCCCTCAGTTTGGGTGGAAAAAAGTATCTTATAAAGCGAAAAAAAATGGTAAGTACTCACACTAGTTGTGGTTATTATACAGTACACCACTGACTGCATAGGCTTCTATCAGTATCTACAACTATATTAAACAGCAAGATTTTAACACTGCTTGAGTTTCTTCAACAGGCATATTATAACAAAGTATGTGAAGGAATTTTTCTGGCTTTTTTTCCCTATAATGAAAGAAATGTAAAAACGTCTGAACATCTGCTACAGCTACAACATGATGCATTTTTTAAATGAATGCACAGAAACAAAACATGGCAAAGACGAAGACAACGCTGATGACCATGACAGACTGTGGCAGTATGCAGTAGAGATAGAGGCAGGGAGGCCCTCTGAGTCCCTTGAGCAAATGGCCAGATGCATGCTGTCATGTTTGTGTAGTAAAAGCAGCATTGTCAGGATTCGGCAGAGAGATGACTACTGGCTATCCACATTGTTAGCCTCTTGCTACCAGTCAAAAATGGTGGCATTTTTTGGACTTTCTGAGAGGAATGCAAAAATGGACTACTACAGAGACTTGTGCATTTGGTTGGTCACAGCATTATCAACTGTCTTCACACAAGTCTGACCGGAGGGGGACCCTGTACTCTCATGCTCCACTGTCATGACTGGGTGGGAGGTGGGAAACAGGTGCAACACCAGCTCCATGTGCAGCCACTGCAGTCTGAAGTCTATGATGAACAGTTTTCTTCAGCCACCTACTGAAGAAACCACCCAGTAGCAGCAGGACGTCCAGCAGAACCTCAACCAGCAGGTGGTGCCATACTTGAACTGCACCTTGTCACCCATGATCCAAGATCCCCTGGACTACTGGGCATGCTAAGTTGAATTGTGGCCACAAATGTCCAAGTTTGCCATGAGCATGCTTTCCTGCCTGGCCAGTAGTGTGGCATCATAGTCGGTGTTCAGTATGGCAGGGGGTATAGTTATCCCTTAGAGAACTCGTCTTTCCTTCCAAAATGTTGAGAGACTAACCTTCATAAAGAGGAATCATGCGTGGATCAATCAGGATTTCCAGACACTGGTGCCTGATCAACAAAATAGATCATTCTGCTACTAATGATCATACCTTAACGTGCTGACACACTGGAATATTATGCAAAATGGGCTGCTACTTCTGACCACCTGTTGCTTCCACCATTCTGATGCTGCCACCCGCCTGATGCCACCCACCTGCTGACTCTACTGCCATCCCTACAAAGGGACTTCTTGGCCTACTCATATGTACATGTTAAATTTGTAAAAGGATATGCATGCCACTGGGCCTTGCTATTACACTTCTATTGTTCTGCTACTACTGTGATCTGCCACCATCCTGTGCTGTATGCCACTGCTGTTTGGCCCCCCCCCCCCCCCACACACACACACTCTATCATGAGGCCACTATTGTCCGTGTTACTGCCACTGCTGTTGGGCCCCATACCCACTCAGTTATGGGGCCACTATTTTATTTTAATGCAGTATGGAAACGGCATTAAAATCAAAGTATTTGAACAAATCGACTTTGTTCTTTTACAACACCACTTTTTACTAATTATCAGAGAGCAGGAAAGTACAGTCATTTGACCTGTTATTATCTTAGACCTAACCTATGTAACCTATGTAATTTTGGGAAACAATCTTTGGCTATTATGCAAATTAATATTTCTTCACAGCTTCACTAAATAAGGAGACATATGTAGTATGATTCTATCTGTTAATTAGTGAATTATCACTATGTACTCGAGACATTCTGTAGAACAGTAATTTGATTAGTAATCCCATATCTGAATGTCTCTATTTATGCTAATTATATTCATGCTGCAATTTAAACCCTTGACCTTGCCCATTTGGAAAACCTGTAGTAACAGCAGTGATGTATGAATTCCATAAACCAAAAGAAAGATGATTTTCTGTGTCATGAAATACTTACATTTCCTCGTTTCCTCTAATATATCTAGCTCTGCAGAAAAATCACTGCATTTCATGTATACTATAAATTTTAGGTTGATCGATCATCTAAAAAGCAAAGCACACTTCCTAGTCATGTCCTATTTTATTGTCACACAAACACCTTTGTAAAAATGAATAATGTTCCCTTGAGGCGATAATTTATTAGATGAATAAAGAGGTGCATGGCCAACTTAAAAAAACAGTGCAAAGGTTAAATGCAAAAAGTATCTGTAAAGGAAAGTAAAACACGTTTATGGCTTTGTCTGCAAAATGCTTAGGTAACAGCGATCAGGTCTTATTCTAGCTCAAGATAGCATATTGTTTGTCTTTTTTTATAAAGTGAGCTTGAGATGGTGACCCACTTTTTATTCCAATTATCACAGCATCACTGAGTTGTAACATACTTTCTTTCTCAAGTTTTGGGCTTTCGATATTGGGTTATTGGTAAAACCTGATTTCAGTCTCAAAATGTTTTAAAACTGTTGCAATTATTGTTTTTATTACAAATCTTATTGGATTGAGGAAAATGAAAAGAGTGCAACTGACTTTGTTAATTATTGACCTTTTTATAATTAGTTCACACCAGTGGCGTACATAGAGAAGTAAGGGCCCCATAGCAAGGATCAGACCAGCCCCCCCCCCCCCCCCCGACACACACACACACACACACAGAACAGAAGGGTTTCTGACTAAACCCTTTTCAATGACCCTTGGGACATTTTTCCACTGCTTCATTTGCTAAAAGTTGTTCCTTTAGAGTGTCCAGACCAAGTTTTCACCTCCAGTAGAAGAGGTCATAATCCCAACTAAGACTGGGCCCCCTCTTGCCCTGGGCCCCATAGCAGTTGTATGGCCTGCCGCTATTGTAGTTACGCCCCTGGTTCACACAAGGAAGTAATAAGTAGTTCAAGGCATGTAAGTAGAAGGCATGTAAGAAAGTAGTTCATAGATTTATTATGGTCAATTATGAAACATCAAAAATTGAGTTCAAGAGGGGCCTGGATGTATTTCTGAAGTGTAATAATATTACAGGTTATAGTTAGGGATGACCGTACTGTTTGGGTTCGTACAGAACATTAAGATGTCCGAGCAACCAAACATTGTTGAAAGGCTGCAGCGCAGCCAATCAACAAGCTTAATAGCTGTGGGCACTTGGAAGCCATCACATTCATGCCTAGTATAGGCATGTCTGTGATTCACTGTAGTACCATGTGATCCTGCATGCAAAAATCACGTGATGGGCCGCGATTCTGCTCTACTAGTGTAGGAACAGGACGCTGTTCCACTGAGGGACAGTGTTAGACTTTTATTGTTATTTATAACTCTGTGGTTGACCTATAGGCATTTATGTGGGTGCAGTACAAAACCTTTGCACAAACAACACATATATACAATACTTAATAGGGCTCTTCAGTCTGTGTGTGACCTGTAGGCATTTTTGGTCAGTGCAATACTACTACTTTGTACCAGTGACACAGAAATACAATACTTTATCGGGGTGTTAATTCTGTGGGTGACCTAAAGCCATTTTTGGGGTTCAGAACACTGCATTTTCATCTATCTTACATTATAGGAGATTTAATCAGTCGGTTAACTGTGTCTGTGACATAAAGCAATTTTAGGGGTTCAGAACACCACATTTTCATTCGTTGTACTGTTATAGGAGATTCAATCAGTCTGTTAATTGTTTCGGTGACATAATCTTCCACCGAGGACAGCTTGTCGTCGCCTCTGGGCAGCCTGGCACACATGAGCTACTACAGCCTGCAGTGCCTGCACAATGTCCGCCGAGTTGCACTCATTCTTACCAGTACTGATTACTGGATGACCACCCTGCTGGATCCCTGCTATAAGGACAACGTGCCATCCTTACTCCCATCACTGGAGCGTGATCGGAAGATGTGCGAGTACAAGTGCACGCTGGTAGAAACGCTACTGATGACGTTCCCACCTGACAGCGAGGGCTCAGTGGAAGCACAAGCCAGAGGAGGAAGTTGCCAAGGCAGCCGGGGCACTGCCAGCACCTAAGAAGGGAGGGTTAGAATGGTCAAAATGAGGAAACGCTTTGTCAGCATGCCACAACAACCATCACCACCATCTCATATGGACCATCTTAGCGGCAGGCAGCATTTATTCTAGCAGCACCAGGCAATTGTTTTACAGTGGAGAGTGGGTTGATGAGCTGACAGAGATAGCCTCTACCTCCTGTCAAACTCCTTACATGTCACGGTTGCTACTGATTGGAGCGTCTAAGGGCTAAAATGATTGGGATTAGAGATGAGCGAGCACTAAAATGCTCGGGTGCTCGTTATTCGAGTCAAATTTTTCCCGATGCTCGGGTGCTCATTTCGAATAACGAACCCCATTGAAGTCTATGGGAGACTCGAGCATTCTTTGCAGGGGACCAAAGCTCTGCATAGGGAAGGTTGCGTGAAAACCTGGAAACCCCAGAAAATGATGGAAACACCACGGAAATGGACAGGAAACAGCAGGGGCAGCATGCATGGATGCCCCTGAGGCTGCCTAATCGTACCAGACCAACAGCCTGGTGGTGACCCTCAAGACAATTGCGCTGACCCAGACCAAGATGGGCAAGGCACATGCACTGGCACATGTTAGGAAAGCACCCAACTAGGTGCAACGAAGGTCCATCGCCGCCTGCTGGTGACACCACTGCTCATGCTGGCACTGCTGTCCTATCCCCCGCCCCACGACGTAGGCATAAGCGTCTCCCTCTCCGTACCCACCCAGTAGTCCACAGCATACACAAAGTTCTCCCAGCACAGTGCCCAGCTCTCTCCATCCCAGACGGGCAAACACGCAACCACCACCCACCCACCCTGTCCATGGCAGACCTCCCAGCACAGCGCCCAACTTTCCTAATTCCAGATGGGATAAGACGCACACTGCACCCACCTATTAGTCTCCACACGTGGGTGGGTGCAGAGCCTTTTAGTGCCCCTCAAGACAATGTTTGTGTGCTAGGGCCTGGTAGTAACTGTCCTTGAAGTTGTTGTTGGAGAGGCCGCCGGTGACCCTGAAGACAATTTTGTCTGACAGTGCAGTTGCAAGCCTCCAAAAAATCGTGGGTGAGAGCCTGGAGGTGACACTCAGAAACAAATGGTTTAAAAAAGCATGGTGGTGCACCCCTGAATGACAGTCTGTGACTGAGATTGCAGGTGAACCCGTTAAAATTGTAGTCTAGCACACCTTGGTGATGAACCCCTAAATTACAAAGTTTGACTGAGATTGCAGTTTACAGCATGGGGGTGAACACCAGGATGACTTGTTAAGACTGAGATTGCAGTTTACAGCTTGGCGGTGAACCCCAGAGTGGCTAACATAGCAGCTGAACCACCCAAAAATTTAGCCTGACACAGCATGGCGGTGACTACAGTTCAGTGAACAATTCTGTGGTGTGCGGTACAGTAGCAGCAGTCTAGAAAAAATGTTTTTTCTATCACTTATATATAATACAGTGCAGTGAAAAATTCTGTCGTCTGCTGCACACAAGCCGGAGTCTACAAAATATACGTTTTTTCTCTCAGTTATATATACTACAGTGCAGTGCAAAACTCTGTTGTGTGCTGCACAGTAGCCGGAGTCTAGAAAATATACATTTTTTAGAGAATATGTTTTTTCTCTCAGATACATTTAATACAGTCCAGTGAAAAATTGTGTGGAGTGTGGTACACTAGCCACAGTCTAGAGAATACAATTTTGGTCTCAGATATTAATTCTACAGTTTAGTGATTACACAAAATGTTGAACCCAAGGGCTAAGGGTCGAGGACGTGGGCGTCCAAGTGATGTAGGGGGGCAGAGGCCGTGGTCCTGGGCAGGGTGACACAGTACCTACTAATGAGGGAGCAGAGGAACGCCGCAGAGTTTCGCTCCCTAGCTTTATCTCGCAACTTACAGGGTCACGTGGTACACCACTATTGAAACCACAACAGTGCGAACAGATGATGACGTGGATAGCGGATAATGTGTCCAGTAATTTATCCACCACCCAGTCTTCCACGCAGTCCACCCATTCTAGCCAAGGGAGTAGACCTCTGGCTCCTCCAGCTCAACCTCCTTCCCCCCAGCCTGCCCCCCCCATGGAAAATATGGATTCAGATACGGCATACTCACAGGAACTCTTTTCAGGACCCTACCCAGAGACACAAACCACTGCTCAACAGCAACCTGAGCAGTTGCTCTGTCCCGATGCCCTAAATTTTAGAACTTTCGCAGTCTGTGGGTGATGAAAGTGTGGACTTAGTGCAAGTAGTGCGTCAAGAGGTGTCGGATGATAATGATGATTATGAGACACGGTTGTCAGACATTGACGTTGTTGTCAGGGCAGTAAGTCCCAGGGGGGAGCAGAGTGAGTAATCGGAGGAAGAGCAGGTGGATGATGAGGTGACTGACCAGAGCTGGGTTGGTAAGCCTAGTCAAGACAGTGCTTCTGAGGGGGAGGCAAGTGCAGCACCAGAACAGGTTGGAAGAGGCAGTGGGGTGGCCAGAGGGATAAGCAGGGCCAAGCAAGAGCAAGTAGATCAGCAACTGTTTCACGGAGTGAAGCTCCCGTGCTGAGGCCTAGATGTTCGCAAGTCTGGAGGTTCTTTAAAGAAAGTGAGGATGACCGTCGGACTGTGGTGTGCAACTTGTGCCACACCAGGATCAGCAGGGGAGCCACCACTACCAGCCTAACCACTACCAGCATGCACAGGCATATGAGTGGTAACACACGACTCAATGGAACCAAGGCCGTTCACCTCCTGTGGATCACACTACTGCTCCTTCCCTGTGTCACATGCTGGCTTTGCGAGCCAACCCCCCCCCAGGACCCCGGCACGAGCGCCTCCCACCCTACAACCACCCCTTCATCTCCACGATCCTCCACACCCTACACCAATGTGTCCCAGCGCAGCGTTCAGCTGTCTTTGCATCAGACATTGAAGCGAAAGCGCAAACGCAAATACAATTCCACCCGCCCACATGCATAAGCCCTAAACGTCCACATTTTCAAACTGCTGAGCCTGGAGATGCTGCGTTATAGACTGGTAGAGATTGAGGCTTTCCGCACCCTGATGGCGGTGGCTGTCCCTCGCTACTTGGTCCCCAGCCGCCACTATTTTTCACGATGTGCATCCCAGCCCTACACCAGCACGTGTCACAGAACATCATCCGTGCCCTGACCAATGTGGTTACTGAGAAGGTCCACCTAACTATGGACACGTGGACACGTGCTGGCGGGCAGGGATACTATATCTCCCTGACGGCACATTGGGTTAACTTGGTGGAGGCTGGGACTGAGTCTGACCCTGGGGCCGCTCATGTAATGCCCACACCGAGGATTGCGGGGCCTACCTCGGTCACGGTTTCTCAGACTTATTATGCCTCTTCCTCCAACCCCTCCTCCTCCTCTCAAATACAATCTGTGAGCATGGCGCCTTCAGTCGGTAGCTCTAGGCGCAGCAGCACTGCCGTGGGTAAGCGCCAGCAGGCGGCGCTGAAACTGCTGAGCTTAGGTGACAAGAGGCACACAGCCCAAGAGCTGTTACAGGGCATCACGGCGCAGACCGAGTTTTGGCTGGCGCCGCTGAAACTCAAACCAGGCATGGTTGGTGTGACAACGGGCGTAACCTGGTGGCGGCTCTGCAACTCGGCAGACTCACACATGTGCCATTATACACCAATACTATTTCCCAAAGTAACAACAACCCATATAAACACTGCATATAAAACCTGCCTGGCCCACGTGTTCAATCTTGTGGTTCAGCGGTTCCTCAAGACCTACCCCAATTTGTCTGATTTGCTCACCAAGGTGCGACGCATCTGTGCGCATTTCCGCAAGTCAACCACAGATGCTGCCACTCTCAGGGCAGTGCAACGGCGCTTACAACTGACAGCTCACCGACTGTTGTGCGACGTGCCCACACAATGGAATTCCACATTACACATGTTAGCCAGGGTTTACCAGCAGTGCAGAGCGATTATAGACTCCCATATAACAACTTCCATGAGAACTGGTAGTCAGGTTAGTCAGCTTCTTCAAGTCTACAATGAGGAGTGGACGTGGATGTCTGATATCTGTCAGGTGTTAAGCAACTTTGAGGAGTCAACACAGTTGGTCAGCGGCGATGCCGCCATTGTCAGTGTCACCATCCCGCTGCTTTGTCTGCTGAAAAACTCATTGCTCAGCATGAAGTCAGAGGTTTTGCACTTGTCACAAGAGATGGGGGAAGAAGATACGTTGCTTGATAGCCAGACCACCCTCAGGTAAGTTTCTCAGCGCGTATTGGAGGAGGAGGATGAGGAGGAAGAGGAGGAAGAGAAGGAGACTGTTGGCGAGACTGAAGAGGGTACCTATGCTCATTCCTTCTTATTTGTTGAGCGTGTATGGGCTGAAGAGAAGGAGTTGGAGGAAATGGAGAGTCAGCCTATTGAGGAAAGGGAATTCTTGCGTGTTGGGACTCTTGCGCACATGGCTGACTTCATGTTAGGCTGCCTTTCCCGTCACCCTCGCATTTTTGCCAACACCGATTACTGGGTGTTCACCCTCCTGGACCCCCCCTGTACAAGCAGAACTTTTCCACTCTCATTCCTGTAGAGGAGAGGAGTATGAGAGTAAATCAATATCAACAGGCCCTGGTGCACAATCTGAAACTATCCTTCCCATCTGACACCGCTAGTGGCAGAGGATGTAGTTCTGTGGGCCAACTAGCGGGGGAGAGGAGGGGAGCAGGCAGCTTGTCAAGCACTGGCAGGGGAACACTCTCCAAGGCCTTTGCCAGTTTTATGGCACCCCAGCAAGACTATGTCACCCATCCCCCAGTAGGGGGGGAGCTGTTCAGAAAGATGGTGAGAGAGTACCTAGCTGACCATACCAACGTCCTGCGTGATCACTCTGCTCCATATAACTATTGGGTTGTAAAGCTGGACACGTTGCCCGAACTGGCGCTGTACGCCTTGGAGGTGCTGGCCTGCCTGCCGCTAGCGTGTTGTCAGAGCGGGTCTTCAGTGCAGCTGGTGGCATCATCACTGATAAGCGTACACGCCTGTCAACTGACAGCGCTGACAGGCTGACAATTATTCAAATAAATAAAGCCTGGATTTCACCGGAATGCAAATTTCCACCGGGGTAAAGCAGCTCAACATGAAGATTCTTTATGTATCCTCTCCTCCTCCTCTTTGCACACAAATGCTGAGCCAACAGGCAATGTTACTGAGGGCCAACTGGCAATCTTTACAAACAATGTTTACGGAGGGCCACCTACAGGCCCGCTCTCCAATAAATTTTTTAGGAGCGTCAACTACAGACACTCCAAAACAATTTTACAGGAGGGTCAACTACAGACACTCCAAAACAATTTTACAGGAGGGTCAACTACAGACACTCCAAAACAATTTTACAGGAGGGTCAACTACAGACACTCCAAAACAAATTTTTGGGAGGCTCACCTACAGCCATTTGACTGCAATCTCAGTCTGACCAAGGCATTGGTGGTGTCACCGCCATGCTGCGTCAGGGTAAAATTTTTTGTGCTTCACCTGCTACCTGAGTGTAACTTGGTCACTCTGGTTTCACCGCCACGCTGTGTCAGGGTAAAATTTTATGTGCTTCACCTGCTATCTGAGTGTAACTTGGTCACTCTGGGTTCACCGCCATGCTGTGTCAGGGTAAAATTGTATGTGCTTCACCTGCTACCTCAGTCTAACTTGGTCACTCTGGGTTCACCGCCATGCTATATCAGGGTAAAATTTTATGTGCTTCACCTGCTACCTGAGTGTAAGTTGGTCACTCTGGCTTCACCGCTATGCTGTGTCAGGGTAAAATGTTATGTGCTTCACATGCTACCTGAGTGTAACTTGGTCACTGTGGGTTCACCTCCATGCTTTGTCAGTGTAAAATTTTATGTGCTTCACCTGCTACCTGAGTGTAACTTGGTCACTCTGGGTTCACCGCCATGCTGTGTCAATGTAAAATTTTATGTGCTTCACCTGCTACCTGAGTGTAACTTGGTCACTCTGGGTTCACCGCCATGCTGTGTCAGTGTAAAATTTTATGTGCTTCACCTGCTATGTCAACTAACTTGGTCACTTGTTGGTGTCAACACTAGAGTGTGGCTACTATACCGCACACAACAGAATTGTTCACTGCACTGTAGTATATATAACTGAGAGAAAAAATGGAATTATTAGACTGTGGCTAATTAAACGCAAACCACTCCATTTTTCACTGGACTGTAGTATATATAACTGAAAGAAAAAAACGTATTCTTTAAATGGCGGCTATTTTACCGCAAACCACTCCATTTTTCACTGGACTGTAGTACATATAACTCAGAGAAAATACGTATTTTATAGACTGACGCTGCTGTACAGCACACTACAGAATTGTTCACTGGACTGTAGTACATATAACTGAAAAAAACCCATAGTCTTTAAATAGCGGCTAATTTACCGCAAACCACTCCATTTTTCACTGGACTGTAGTACATATAACTGAGAAAAAATATGTATTTTATAGACTGATGCTGCTGTAAAGCACATTACAGAATTGTTCACTGGACTGTAGTACATATAACTGAGAAAAAATACGTATTTTACAGACTGACGCTGCTGTACAGCACACTACAGAATTGTTCACTGGACTGTAGTACATATAACTGAGAAAAAAACGTAGTCTTTAAAGGCGGCTATTGTACCGCAAACCACTCCATTTTTCACTGGACTGTAGTACATATAACTGAGAGAAAATACGTATTTTATAGACTGACGCTGCTGTACAGCACACTACAGAATTGTTCACTGGACTGTAGTACATATATCTGAGAAAAAAACGTAGTCTTTAAATGGCGGCTATTTTACCGCAAACCACTCCATTTTTCACTGGACTCTAGTACATGTAACTGAGAAAATACGTAGTCTTTAAATGGCGCTATTTTACCGTAAACCACTGACGCTGCTGTACAGCACACTACAGAATTGTTCACTGGACTGTAGTATATATAGCTGAGAGAAAAAACGTATTCCCTAGACTGACGCTACTGTACAGCACACTACAGAATTGTTCACTGGACTGTAGTATATATAACTGAGAGAAAAAACGTATTCCCTAGACTGACGCTACTGTACAGCACAATACATAATTGTTAACTGGACTGTAGTGTATAGAAATGAGAGAAAAAAATGTACTCCCTACACTGCACTACAGATCCCAGCAAGCCAAGGTACAGTAGCAGCAGAAGCAAAAATGAGTACTGAGAGGACTTTGGGCAATTTCTTTTGGGTCTGTGTGGACCACGTGCCTTCTGCCACCAGTCGCCACAGTGTGCAGCCAAGATGGCGGTAGCTGCACTACAAGTCCCAGCCAGCAGCCAGGAGGAGACCAAAAAAAGGTGTTTGTAGCCCTTATAAGGGCTGTTGTGTTCTTTGAGCATGATTCCTGCCTAACCAACATCTAAATTCAGGCCCTAACACTCTCCCTGACAGACAGCAGCTCTATCCCTAATCTCATGCAGACGGCATATGACGCAAGCAGCGCGGGACCAGATTCTTATATTCCTAGGTCATCTGATCTGGCCAGCCAATCCCTGCTATCGACTTGTAGGGGCCCCACGTGATGCTAGGAGGTACCAAAGACTCTCCTGTATGTTGATTGGCTGAGAAAAGGCACCTAACATGCAGGAAGAGGAAGATGCCATTTCCTCGAGGATTGCAATATGCTCGTCCGAGTATCGAGCATATGCGAATACCCTAATGCTCGAACGAGCACCAAGCTCGGACGAGCATGTTCGCTCATCTCTAATTGGGATAAGTGCCAGCTGCAATGGAAGCTGACTCTTTAATCCTGAGCCTGCTCCATTGCAATGCCATAAATGTATGGCATTTTTCCTTAACATTTTCCCACCCATGATGTTATTTGACATAAAGAGGTTAACATAAATAGTTGTTTTTCTAATTTTTTTCTAGTTATCCAAATTGGACTATTCATAAATATGTATAGACATTTTGGAAGGATAATCATCGCATCCAGGGCTAGATAATCTGTCATTAAAAGAGTGAATCTTCTCCAAACTGTATTATAAGATCTAGTCTCTCTAAGGGGAATCATATTTAGAACTATCTATCCAGTGGTTCTACTGAAAGATTAAGGTTCTCTCTAATCTTACTCCTACTTTACTAGCAACAGGTCTCCCTTCCTTTGCTATACAAACTTATACAGCCCTTCTTGCCAGAGTAGTAATTTGGACCATTATCCACCATCCTTTGGGCTCCACAAGGTCAAACTAATCTGTTGAAGAAAAACAAACATGGGGAGATTTATGAAAACATGTCATTTTTGGCCATAACAATCATTCACAGCTCACCTTTCATTTCTTGAAAAATGAAATCTGACAATTTGCATAAATCTGCTCATTGTTTGTAGAAGATCTTTCACTCCTCCTGCACTTTTGATGTGAAAAAATACATTTTAATTATATTAATTCCTATACCCCTTCAATATGTATGAAAGAATTCAAGCAGATGCCCTTCGATATAGTATTGATCAACTACACTACATAAAGGATGGCGTCCATACGTTTTTGAAGATATCATTTGTTGAAGGAGACAGCCATGGACGCCTGCTGGCATCAAAGCAAATAGTACCTCCACAACAGAGATGAGCAGAGATTTATTTAAAAAAAAAAGCTATAAAGAGAGATATTCCAGGAATTTAAAGCATTTTAGACTAAGGTAGAATAGATTTGTACCTGAATCGAATTTCTTGGTCTATTTGGACGAATCGGACCAAATTGAATTTTAGGAAATTTGCCCATCTGTGCTCTACTTGAACTGGTGCTGAAGAATTCCCCAAACCCATCATCATTTTCTGCTTCACAAAAAACTGAACAGTTTGGTTATCAGTAGTACTGTACTTCCAGAAATGCTTGCTTTATAAACCAATGACCAATAATAGCAGTTCATATTTTCTACCATGATGCAAAGAGAAACCCCCTACTTATCAACAACCTCATGACTTCTCCACTCCTTCCTTACCATCTTCATTCTCCTCACACTGGCCTGCCTCACCGCCGATCCCCACCATAGGCTTCAGGCCTAGTGGGCCTGAGGCCTATGTGGTAGTAAAATCCTGGCGCAGGCATACATGATGATATAATCATGCTCCTGTGCTGGGGCGCAGGACATCGATGTATGCGTGCCTGCCTCACCATCCTGGGCACAGGTTAGTATTAGCTTTTAGTTGTTTTTTTGTTTGCTTGTTTTTTGTGTGTGTGCCAACTTTGGGCATTTCTTAGGGGCACAGGAGGACATGTTACTGCAGGGACAGTGGGGCAAATTACATCATGTGGGGCACTGTGGGGGCAAATTACTGCATGGGGCAGTGTGGGGACAAATTACTTATGGTAGCAGTGTGGTGGCAAACTACTACATGAGGGGCAGTGTGGGGCAAATTACTTTGCAGGGGCAATGTGGGGGCAAACTACTTCATGGGGGGCAGTGTGGGGGCAAACTACTTCATGGGAGGCAGTGTGTAGGCAAATTCCTTTGGAGGTTACTATGTGGGGGCAGTGTGGGGAGAAATTACTACTGTGTGGGCAAATTACTATATGGGGAGAATTACTATATGGGGCAGTATGGGGGTAATTACTATATGGGGGCAGTGTGGGGGGAAATTGCTATATGGTGGCAGTGTGGGGGGTTGCTAGTGAGGAGGCACTGTAGGGGCATTTCTATTACAGGGACATATTAGGGGACATTATTTTTGGGGACACTATACAGGCATTATTACCTGGAGCACAATATAGAGTGTTATTATTATTACTGGGGGCACTCTAGGGGACATTATAATTGCTGTAGACACTATAGGGACCTTTGGGGTCATTTATCAAAGTGGTATAAAGTAGAACTGGCTTAGTTGCCCATAGCAACCAATCCGATTCCACCTTTCATTTTTACAGCTCCATTGAAAATGAAAGGTGGAATCTGGTTGCTATAGGCAACTATGACAGTTCTACTTTACACCAGTTTGTTAAATTACCCAAATTATGTCTGCTGGGGGGTCATTATTTTTTTCAGCCATATAGTACCTGGGGCATTGGGGAGCACAACGTGGAGTGGCAGCAGGATGACATTGTTGGGTCTCCAGGATGGGGAGGTTGATGGAAAAATTGAGAAATCTAACATGTTTGTGTACCAAACTCTGAAGAGATGAGATGCAGTTGAAAGAATTAGTCATGGTGGTCTGGGTCAAATGGAGGAGAAGAGGAAAGAGAAGGTCTACATGACAGGATATGTCTCTGGATAGAAGAGGTCTGTAGTGCTGTATTCTCCTATATGTAGAGCTGGTTCACTACTGTGACCTTTTAACAGTGACCTCTACAGCAGCCCGCCCCTTTAACAGTGACCTCTACAGCAGCCCACCCCTTTAACAGTGACCTCTACAGCTGCCCACCCCTTTAACAATGACCTTTACAGCAGCCCGCCCCTTTAACAGTGACCTCTACAGCGGCCCGCCCCTTTAACAGTGACCTATACAGTAGCCCGCCCCTTTAACAGAGACCTCTACAGAAGCCCACCCCTTTAACAGTGACCTCTACAGCAGCCCGCCCCTTTAACAGTGATCTCTACAGCAGCCCACCCCTTAAACAGTGACCTCTACAGAAGCCCGCCCTTTTATAACAGTGACCTCAACAGCAGCCCGCCCCTTTAACAGTGACCTCTACAGCAGCCCACCCCTTTAACAGTGACCTCTACAGCTGCCCACCCCTTTAACAATGACCTTTACAGCAGCCCGCCCCTTTAACAGTGACCTCTACAGCGGCCCGCCCCTTTAACAGTGACCTCTACAGTAGCCCGCCCCTTTAACAGTGACCTCTACAGCAGCCCACCCCTTTAACAGTGATCTCTACAGAAGCCCACCCCTTACACAGTGACCTCTACAGCAGCCCGCCCCTTTAACAGTGACCTCTACAGCAGCCCGCCCCTTTAACAGTGACCTCTACAGCGGCCCGTTCCTTTAACAGTGACCTCTACAGTAGCCCGCCCCTTTAACAGTGATCTCTACAGCAGCCCACCCCTTTAACAGTGACCTCTACAGCAGCCCGCCCCTTTAACAGTGACCTCTACAGCAGCCCCTACAGCTCGCCCCCCCTTTAACAATGACCTCTACAGCAGCCCGCCCCTTTAACAGTGATCTCTACAGCTGCCCACCCCTTTAACTGTGACCTCTACAGCAGCCCGCCCCTTTAACAGTGACCTCTACAGCAGCCTGCCCCTTTAACTGTGACCTCCACAGCAGCTAGAGTGGCCACTGTCTTCACCCCAGGAAAGCCAGACCTCACGGCCATTCCCCAAATGTGAAACAGCGCCCTCAGTTCTCATGAAGACACACCACTTAACATGAGGCCATGCCCCCCTGCTCCATGAAGACACGGAGGAGAAGCTGTCTGAGTGTGAGCTACTGAAAGGGTGGGACATCCCTTTGTCTGTCCAGGCACTGCGTCGGATGGAGAAACAGGTAGCCAGAAAACTGGACTTTCCAGCCTAAAGCTGGACATCTGGCCACCCTAACATCAGCCTGCC
>ONZH01021030.1:0-64749 GCA_900303285.1 Rhinella marina
CCAATTGGAGGAGGAGGAGGAGCATGAGACAGTTGCCACCGCTACACAGTGTAGTACCTAGAGCAGATTTGCACCATCTCTTCAGCGTGGATGGGCCAAAGAGGAGGACGAGGAGGAGGAGATTGAGGGTCATTCTCCTGGAGAGGAGAGCGAAGCCTTGTCTATTGGCACACATGGCTAACTTAAAGGGGTTGTCTCATCTTGCCTAGTGGGGGCATATCGCTAGGATATGCCCCCATTGTCTTATAGGTGCGGGTCCCACCGTTGGGACCCGCACCTATATCGAGAACGGGGCCCCGCAAGGTGGTGGCTGGAGGACTCCGGTCCGGCCACCACCAAGCCGGCTCCCCATAGAAATGAATGGGAGCGCACCGCGCTTGCGCGGCCACCGCTCCTATTCATTTCTATGGAGCCGACGGAAATAGCCGAGCCAGCGCTCGGCTATCTTCGCCGGCCACATTGAAAATGAATGGAGGCGGCTGCGCATGCGCAGTGCACCCCCGTTCGCTTTCGGGGCCCCGTTCTCGATATAGGTGTGGGTGCCAGCGGTGGGACCCGCACCTATAAGACAATGGGGGCATATCCTAGCGATATGCCCCCATTATGCAAGATGAGACAACCCCTTTAATGCTAGGCTGCCTCTCCCGTGACCCTTGCGTTATACGCATATTAGGCAACACCGATTACTGGTTGTTCACCCTTCTTGACCCCCCTCTACAAAGAGAACTTCTCATCTCTCATTCCTGTGGTGGAGAGGACAACTAAAATGGTCCAATACCAGAAGGCCCTTGTAGAAAAACTGCTCCAAAAATTTCCAGCTGAGAACACAGGCAGCAGAGTACGTAGTTCCTTGGCCACCCGAGGAGGGGAGACGAGGGGAACACACAGCAGTTCCAACAAAGGCAAGGCGACACTCTCCAAGGCCTGGGACACTTTCATGACACCCCGCCAGCAGCCTCACCCTGATGAGCGGCCTAGTGTGACAAGGAGGGAAAAGTTTTGGAAGATGGTAAAGGAGTACCTAGCTGACCATGTCAACGTCCTCAGCGATACCTCTGTGCCTTATAATTATTGGGTGTCAAAGCTGGACACGTGGCACGAACTGGCGCTCTACGCCTTGGAGGTGCTGGCCTGCCTTGCCGCCAGCGTTTTGTCTGAGCGGGTATTTAGTGTCCCTGGGGGCATAATTACTGATAAGTGCGTTCGCCTGTCAACTGACAATGCTGACAAGATGAACAAGGCCTGGATTGCCCCTGACTTCGCTACCCCATCACAGAAAAGCGGCTGAACACTTTTAGGGTGTATTGGATACACTGTTTTCTCATGTACCCCTTCCTATTCTCGTCCTATTCTTCCTGCATCATACTGTATGAAACTACTTATTCGGCTGCGTTCACCAGCAGGCCCTCAACCATGATGTTTTCGAGGGTCTGCTCACCAGCAGGCCCTCAACCATGATGTTTTCGAGGGTCTGCTCACCAGCAGGCCCTCAACCATAATGTTTTCAACGGTCAGCTCACCAGCAGGCAATCGATCTTAATTTTTCATGGGTGTGTCTGATGCCCTCCTTTATGTGTAATAAAAGATGTATCAGAGTGCCTGTTCCTTGTAATTTTTGGTAGCCCTGTCACTTTGTGCATAGGCTTTGAGTGTATGAGTCCCATAACAAGAACAATTGTTCCACAATGTGAATAAGGCCCTCCTTTATACCCAATGTATTGGAGTGCCTGTTCCGTGTAATTTTTGGCAGCCCTGTCACTTTGTGCATAGGCTGTATGAGTCCCCGTGTAATTTTTGGCAGCACTTGCGCTTTATGTCATTATATGTTTCCTAACAATATTTCCTGTAAAATCGATGTTCTCTTTGGTTTTGGGGGGTATTCTTGTCATTCCGTAAAAGTGGCGTAATTGTCGTTCCCAGCAGCGACTTCGCTGTCCAAGATGCATCCAGACATTAGGGCTGGGCGATTAATCGAATTAATTCGATTAATTCGCCCATTGCAAGCCTCACTATTTTTTTAATTTGATTTTCCTAAAAATGGCGCCCGACATAAAAAATAAAAAAAATCTCTCACCTGTCCTGCGCCACGGCTCCGCTCCGGTGTCCGGCGCTCCTCTTCCGGGTCTGCGCTGCACAGTCCTGACCGCGTACAGCGTCAGGACGTAGTGCGCGCACTCTGACCTGACGCTGCACGCAGTCAGGTGACGGTGCAGCGCCGGGAGAAGAAGAGGGGCGCCGGACGTGGAGCGGAGGACAGGTGTGAGATATATATATATATATATATATATATATATATATATATATATATATATATATATATATATATATATATATATTCCTGGAGGGGGCACGGTGGGCTGCTCTGAGGCCTGGAGGGGGCACAGTAGGCTTTTTTTTTTTTTTTTTTTTAAATATTTTAAGAAAATCGAGATTTAAATTGTGAAACGTCCAAAATTAAAAAAAAAAAAACTTTTTTTTTTTTTTTTGGGCCATATCGCCCAGCTCTACCAGACATCCTCCCCATGATGTTCCCAAACACTTTTAGTGGTGTTTCCACCATTTTCTCAACTTTCTTTATGGACCAGACACCCTCCCCTCATCCGAGCAAGGGGTGCCTGGTCCTCTCCCATTGACTTCCATTATACTCGGGTGCTCGGCCGAGCACTCGAGCACCACCAAGTACTCGGCCAGAGCACTTGAGCATCTGGGTGCTCGATCATCACTATTTGTTTGTTTTCTATTTTTCAGGATCATGAATGCTGAGGACTACGTTGGATTCGGTGGATTATGTCGGACCAGCTTTATTTTTTAAATAAAATGGTCAAACAGAGGTCTGGGGGAGTATTTATTTCAATAAAATATTTTATAAGTGTGTGTGTGCGTGTGTGTGTGCGTGTGTGCGTGTGTGTTTTTTTTTTTTTTTTTTTTTTACAGCATTGCAGTTTTAGTAATCCAGGCTATCTACAGACGGCCCTGATTACTAATACTGGGCTTAGTGCTTGCCGGTATGGCCAGCACTAACCCCAACATCTATTACCTCGGTACCCACCACCACCATTTTTTAAAATGATTTAATTATTTTTGGAAAAAAATGTCGTGGGGTCCCCCCTTTTTTCCTTCTCCAGCCAGATACAACCAGCAGCGGCAGCCTGGCACTACCAGGGTGGGAAGGGACACGGTTATTGGCCCTTCCCAGCCTAATGGTACCAGCCTGCAGCTGCCCCAGAACCGGACCCTCAATTTAGAAGGTCCGGTCCTGTGGGTACCCGACTCTTCCCGACACCCCTGGTGGCGGTGGGTGCCGGGGTAATAGATGTTGGGGTTAGTGCTGGCCATACTAAAACTAAAAATATTTTATTGAAATAAATTTGACCATTTTATTTAAAAAATAAAAAAGCTGGTCAGACGTAATCCACCGAATCCGACGTAGTTCTTCTTTGTAGTAATTCCTCCCGTCCTGCAGGTGGCGCTGTGGTACAACTTACCACTCTGCGCGCCGTCTTCCGGCTGGACGGGAGCTGCCAGGGAAGGTAAGTAGTGTCTGTGTTTTTTTATTTTTATTTGGGCACTTGTGTAAACCAGGCACCCCCCACTCGGTTGCCTGGTTTGCTCCCATAGACTTCAATTATGCTCGGGTGCTTGGCCGAGCACTCGAGCACCCGAGTGCTCGGCCAGTGCACCCGAGCGTACGAGCACCACTGTGCTCGATCTTCACTACTCTGTACTATGAGTGGCTTCGCACCACCTACATTTAGGTTATGAAGCTGAGGAATTTCTTTATCTTTGACTCCCTCATGAACTCTGGTGCTGGAGTTTCAATTTGCAGTGTTTAATGGAGATTTCCATCTGGGGGTTTTTAAAAAAAAAAATCTTTAACTTTTCCAAATGCATAAAAAAAACTACCTAGGCAAATGTAGCAAAATCCATTATGGACATCAGTATGTTTCCATATTGCAACCAACTCATCAATAAATGTAAAAAAGTGTGCAAACACCCCCTGGTGAGGCAGAGAGACCATCATCCCTTCCAAAATTGACCAAAAAGACCATTCATATACATCCAACTGGTTTTGGAGATACATACAGTAGGCTCAATACATAACCTTTGAAAAAAAGTCTTGCTTTTAACTTGTAACAGATATATGAGGATCTATTGTGCCACTAAACAAATTTGGTTTGGGCTACCCCTAAGGGCGTTATCTAAGTGACCCCCTTAGTCCTTTAACCCATATACAGAGATCTGTACCCTGCCGCCGGGGAACCAACCTCTTGTATTAGTCTCTGTTCAGTGACTTCTGACCCACTGGGTGCTGAGCACCAAGGGATCAAGCAATATAGGGACAATAGTTAGGAGTCAAGGTCAGGGCAGTCAGCATTAGTACAATCCGGTAAATAATCCAAAGGTCGGGGAGGGGGTTGGCGGCAGCACAGTATACAAACAAGTAACAGACCAGGCAACAAAGGATTAGTTCCAGTTAACATGTAGAGGTTGGTATGTGGGCCAACAAACAGTACTATGCATCTTTGCAGGGACTAGCTAGATCTGGCCTAGTGTAGCGGCATCAGGATTACGATGGTCATGCCCACCGCAAAGGCACAGGAGAAGCAACATGTTGGTGAGTAACCTGGTGGCCGTGTCCTCCAGGAGCAGAAGGGTACTATTAGGCATGGATAACTGGTGTTACATAACTCATGTAACTACAGTGCCTTGCGGAAGTATTCGGCCCCCTGGAACTTTTCAACCTTTTGCCACATTTCAGGCTTCAAACAAAAGATATAACATTTTAAATTTTTGGTGAAGAATCAACAACAAGTGGGTCACAATTGTGAAGTGGAACGAAATTTATTGGATCATTTAAACTTTTTTTTTGTAATAAAACTGAAAAGTGGAGCGTGCAAAATTATTCGGCCCATTTAGTTTCAGTTCAGAAAACTGACTCCAGAAGTTCATTGAGGATCTCTGAATGATCCAATGTTGTCCTAAATGACTGATGAAGATAAATAGAATCCACCTGTGAGTAATCAAGTCTCCGTATAAATGCACCTGCTCTGTGATAGTCTCAGGGTTCTGTTTAAAGCACAGAGAGCATCATGAAGACCAAGGAACACACCAGGCAGGTCCATGATACTGTTGTGGAGAAGTTTAAAGCCGGATTTGGATACCAAAAGATTTCCCAAGCTTTAAACATCCCAAGGAGCACTGTGCAAGCGATCATATTGAAATGGAAGGAGTATCAGACCACTGCAAATCTACCAAGACCCGGCCGTCCCTCTAAACTTTCATCTCAAACAAGGAGAAGACTGATCAGAGATGCAGCCAAGAGGCCCATGATCACTCTGGATGAACTGCAGAGCTCTACAGCTGAGGTGGGAGAGTCTGTCCATAGGACAACAATCAGTCAAACACTTCACAAATCTGGCCTTTATGGAAGAGTGGCAAGAAGAAAGCCATTTCTCAAAGGTAGCCATAAAAAGTCTCGTTTACAGTTTGCCACAAGCCACCTGAGAGACACACCAAACATGTGGAAGAAGGTGCTTTGGTCAGATGAAACCAAAATCGAACTTTTTCGAAACAATGCAAAACGATATGTTTGGCGTAAAAGCAACACAGCTCATCACCCTGAACACACCATCCCCACTGTGAAACATGGTGGTGGCAGCATCATGGTTTGGCCTGCTTTTCATCAGCAGGGACAGGGAAGATGGTTAAAACTGATGGGAAAATGGACGGAGCCAAATACAGGACCATTCTGGATGAAAACCTGTTGGAGTCTGCAAAAGACCTGAGACTAAAGGCCCTTTTAGACGGGCCGATAAAGTCTCCCTGAACGAGCGCCGATCAGCGACATCGGCGCTCGTTCAGGGAGCCTTTACACGGCCCGATGAATCGAGCGCCGGGCCGCACGAGTGATCGCTGTATCGCTCGTGCGGCCTGGAAGCTCCATGCTGTCAGGCGCACATCGCCTGTTTACACAGGGCGATGTGCGCCCGACAGATCGGATCTTTTGGTTTTTACAAAAGATCCAATCAGCCGACGAACGAGCGTTTTGCTCGTTCGTCGGCTGATTAGGGCCACTTTTACACGGGCCGATTATCGGCACTAGCGTTCCTAGGAACGAATTTTCGGCCGATAATCGGCCCGTGTAAAAGGACCTTAAGACGGAGAGAAATTTATCTTCCAACAAGACAGATTACAAGCAGCCCTGTAATCCAACACCGCTTCCCCAAAGGTCCATGAGGTGAAGGGCTGTGTGGAAGACAGTTGGCTCTGGGAGGTTGAGAGTTGTGGAGCATAAACACAATACTGTTGGAATTTGTGTATAACCCCTATGGTGTCCTGTCTGATTTGGAAAGTGATATTGCAGCAGATACAAGCATGGATACTCAGGCACAGGATATTGTAAGTCACAAAGTAGAAAGTGGTACCAAGCAGTCAGGGGCAGTAAGTGGAATGAAAAAGAAGAGAAGGCATCTCCTTGTTGGTGACTCGATTGTTAGAGGTGTTGCTTTAGGTCAGAATTAGGATGGACTGAAGGAGGTGAGATGTCTTCCTGGTGCTACTGCAAGCAGGGATAAAAGACAGATCACAAATATTGTTAAGGCTGCAACAAAGGAGACTGAAGTTGATCTGGTTATTCATCTCGGTACAAACGATTTGTCCCAGAAAAATGTTGATGTGGTAAAAATGGAATTTCAAAGTCTCAGCCTGGAGCTGAGCAGAATGACAGATTCCATTACTTTTTCAGAGATTTTGCCAGTCCGCTCTCAAAATATTAAGGCATGTAGTATCCTGGAGTTCAATGGTTGGCTAAGGCAGTGGTGTAAAGATGAAGGTTTTGGGTTTGTTATTCACAATGTTAGTAGGTGGAGTAGTAAGGACATGTACAAGAGAGATGGTCTGCACCCGTCACACAAAGGCACTGAGGTACTTGGAGAAGAGTACAGGTGTGGGACAGGTGGAGGGGACAGGAATTTTATTGAGGAGAATGATTTCTGTCCCTGAACAGTTTTGGTGAACCAGGGTATTGACCGTCTTGATCAGCAATCTGTTAGTGTGATAGATACAGTTGTTGGTGCAGATGAAGTGGTTGCTGGTGCTTTAGATACTGATGTTAGTACGGTGGATGATGGTGATGTTGTCAGGGAAGTAGATGGAGTTGTTGGTGATAAATGTAATGTACAAATGCTCGCAGCTTAGGCAACAAGCTCTGCGAGCTAATATCAATAGTTTGTAGAGATAATTTGGACTTGGTTGTAATAACAGACATGGTTCAGAGATTGCAATGACTGGGAAACAGCCATTCCGGGATACACATTGTATATAAAAGATAGGGCGTAGAGAAGGGGGGGGGTAGCCATTTATGTTAAAGATACCATAAAATCAACAGTGATCCAAAATTCATGTAAGGAGTTGGAAACTCTCTGGGTCTGCTTGCAAAATAAAAAGGGATCTGTTACCAGAGTAGGTGCTATCTAGAGGCCTCCAGGGCAATCTGGTGAGCATGACATTATGTTGGTGGACGAGATTACCCAAATGGCTGTAAAGGGAGATATTGTAGTTATGGGAGACTTCAACATGCCTGATGTTGATTGGAATATCCCTTGTGCGTCCACATGCAAAAGTAGGAACATAGTAGAGTCCCTGATGGGGATGTCCCTAAAACAGTTGGTGAAAGTGCCAACTAGAGGTGAAAATATCCTAGATCTAGTACTTACAAATGGGGATCTGGTATCTGAGGTGAAGGTGGGAGAAAATCTGGGTTCCAGTGACCACTAATGTTTGTGGTTATAAATCCAAACTGACTGTGAGAAATCCCATTCTGCAACCAAAGTATTGGATTTTAGGAAGACCAAGTTTGAGGTTATGGGAGAATATGTAAAGAAAGAATTAAAAGGGTGGGATAAAACAGCAAGAGTGAGTGCTCAGTGGAAGGCATTTAAACAAGTCCTCTTAAAGGCAACTAGACTATAAAGAAAAATCCACTATGGTTTACTAGAGAGGTAAGAGTTATAGTGAATGATAAAAAGTATGCCTATAAGAGGTAAAAAGAGTCTGGAAGTGTAGTGGACAGAGAAGTGTATAAAATTATACAGAAGAAGACAAAACAGATTATTAATGCGGCTAAAGCTTCAAAGGAGGAAGAAATGGCCAAATCTGTTAAGGAGGGTAATAAAACCTTCTTCAGATATATTAGTGACAGGAATTACAAAACTTAGCAATGGAAAAAATCTGTATATAGATGGGGATAAGACGGTAGCTGACCATCTGAATAACTACTTCTGCTCAGTTTTTTCAGATGGCGACTTTCATAATCAGAACATGGCTGGACATAGCATTGCCTCTATTTGTAAGGTTTCAGTCCCAGTGTTTTCAGAGGCCGATGTTCTAGAGGAATTGTCCGGCTAAAGTTAAATACGGCAATGGGTCCGGATGGCATCCACCCCAGAGTTCTTAAAGAACTCCGATCAGTGATTGTTGGCCCCCTGACTGATCTGTATAATCAATCCCTTCTTACAGGAGATGTTCCTGATGATTGGAGAATGGCTAATGTTGTACCCATTCACAAGAAGGGTAGTAGAGAAGAAGCTAGTAACTATAGGCCAGTCAGCTTGACATCTGTAGTGGTAAAAATTATGGAGACTCTTCTAAAAAAGAAGGTAATTGACCATCTAACAACAAACAACTTGATGGACCCAAACCAGCATGGCTTTACTGAGGGCCGATCATGTCAGACTAATCTCATTGGTTTCTTTGACTATGTAACTAAAGTGCTGGATGAAGGTGGTGCTGTGGATATCGCCTACCTGGATTTCAGTAAAGCTTTCGATACGGTTCCCCATAAAGAGCTGATAGAGAAGTTATCAAAAATTGGACTTAACCCCTGGATAGTTCAGTGGATCTGCAGTTGGCTAAAGGACAGATACCAGAGGGTTGTTGTTAATGGAGTGTATTCTGAGCAGAGGCTGGTTATAAGTGGGGTGCCACAAGGATCTGTTCTGGGTCCTGTTCTGTTTAACATGTTTGTAAGTGACATAAGGGACGGCTTGGTAGGGAAGGTTTGCTTGTTTGCTGATGACACAAAAGTGTGTAATAGGGTTGATGTTCCAGGAGGTCTGTAATATGGAGAATGATTTATCTTTATTAGATAAGTGGTCAAAACAATGGAAACTGCAGTTCAGTGTTTCCAAATGTAAAATAATGCACTTGGGGAGAAGAAACCCTCTATCTGAGTATCGTATTGGCAGTTCTGTGCTAACAAAGACCTCAGAAGAGAAGGATTTGGGGGTAGTCATCTCTGACAGCCTCAAAATGAGTAACCAATGCAGCCAGGCGGTAGGGAAAGCAAATCGTATGCTTGGCTGCATAGCTAGAGGTATAACAAGCAGAGGGAGATTGTGATCCCTCTGTATAGAGCTCTAGTGAGACCACATCTGGAATACTGTGTTCAATTCTGTTTCAATAAATTTCGTTCCACTTCACAATTGTGACCCACTTGTTGTTAATTCTTCACCAAAAATTTAAAATGTTATATCTTTTTGTTTGAAGCCTGAAATGTGGCAAGAGGTTGAAAAGTTCCAGGGGGCCGAATACTTTCGCAAAGCACTGTATCTAGTCAAAACCTACTTCAAAGAGAAACTACTCAAAATGCCAAGCCAGTATTCAAACTGAAAATATAAATTAGCTGGGAAAGGACTTCCATCTGAGGGATGTTTATTGACTCTTATTAGAGAAAAATAGCTTTTTCTAGAGTTATCAGCTATTTTGTTTCTTACCCCTTTTTCAAAATTCACCAGTATAGCTATATCTTGACAAAAAAGGGCACATGACATTAACTAAAGACTAGAAATTAGTGACATGACATTAACTAAAGACTAGAAATTAGTAAATCACTCAAAATTTGATTTGGGTTTGATTCCGCTGAATCAGTCAACCAATCGATTCTACCTGAACTGAAATTGGCCTGCACAATTTAAACCCCCCCCCCCCCCCCCGAATCAAATCAGCAAATATTCAGATCTGGATCCGCATCAAATTTTTACAAAATTGGGATCAAATCCCATTAGTTTAAAATTGATTTGCTTATCTCTAGTATATACCAACTTCAGTTATAATTTACATAAATTAAGAGCAGTAAGACTATGGAGCTCTCTGCCTGAGGAGGTGGTGATGGTAAGTTCACTAAAAGAGTTCAAGAGCGGCCTGGATGTATTTCTGTAGTGTAAAAATATTACAGGTTATAGTTACTAGAGGGGTCGTTGATCCAGGGAGTAATTCTGATTGTCTGATTGGAGTCTGAAAGGAATTTTTTACTAAATTGTGGTAAATGTGTTCAGCCATGGAGAACTCACCCCACTTAGCTAAGTCAAAAGTCATAAAAAGTAGTACATTTTTTAGCAAAATGCTGTTTGCACAAAAATTGCAACTTTACGAAGCCAGAAAACTGATATACAGCTTTAATAAATGTACCCCTAGGGCCGGATTCACATGACTGTTTATTTTTACTTTCTTCTGATCTGTCAGAAGGGCAGAAAAATAGACAAAAAAACAGATCCTTCATGCAGGAAGTTTTTCTGTCTAAAATAACAGATCTCATACAGGAATGGCTAAAACGGAAGCAAAATGTGTACAACTGAGCAAAAAGGATGCTTAAAGTTCAGGATCTGTTTCTTTGTTTATTTTTCTGTTCTTTTGACGGATCAGGAGAACAGAAAAATAAATGGTAATATGAATCCGGCCTTAGAGTTTTGGAGAATCTGATGGCACTAACTTATCTTCTTTTACAGGTAAAATGTTCGCTGGCTCTAAACATCGTCACTGCAGTCTTCAGCTTTATTGGCTTTGTTGTGACCTGTGTGGATTTAAATACTATTAATACTCTCGCTATACTTCTAGTATTTATTAACGGCGCAAGTGTAAGTATTGTAGCATTCATGTCACACACTCTTTATCTAGTAGCTAGTTTAGTTGAAACTGTTGTTGCTTCAATGGATTTAATCATCATTATATGAAATTCTTATTTTAGGCTGTAATCACAAACACAGTTTGTTGTAGTTTGAGATGCAGTTTTTGGTAATTGACATTCTAAAATACTCCACCCGTTTCCAGACCCTTTTCATCTCCAAATCTTCCAGAGTATGGGCTATTATCAATTGGATGTGCTATGGCTGGATTTTCAGTATTGTCAGGATTTTTTCCAGCTACTTTTAAAATGTAAATGCATAATCATCCACAAGATGGCATTAAATTACTGGAATTTGACTTACTTTGAAGCTTTGCTTCTGTATATAAGGCCATTTTGCTTATAGATGACCATAAGCATTCAGTAGCTGTCAGCTGAATAACTATCTCTCTGGACTTCCCTCTCAACTCCTGCATACACATAAATACTCAGCCGAGCATTTGTGTCATATCATTGGGGGGGAGCTCAGGAATAGTTAGGAGCTCACTATACACATTAGATTGTTGTCCGAAACCGTCAAAGAAAATTAGTTTATCAAAACCAAGCTTTTAGTTCATCCAAAACAAAAACTACTCCAATCCCAATAACTCCAAACTTTGAATGGAATCTCCAATCAGAAAATATGCCAGCTAGGGGCTGCATAGATATGAGCTATCGTTTATGCCAGTTTCTGGTGGAAATTATAGTAAATTCAGCCATCCCCTATGGCTAAGCCCCATCCCCTTTTCTTGCAAGTTTAGGAAACAAGCAATAAAATATGCCAGTTTCTATAATTTGCAACTTTATTACATCATTCATGTCTGAGATCAGAATATCCACCTGTATACATACTTGCCAACTAGCCGGAGTTACAGAAATTGCATAGCGGGCTGTTCTTTGCTGTATATTTCCTGTAGAAGTGAATGGGAGCTACAGAAACAGCAAAGCACAGAGACCCGAATAGCAGAGATGAGAAAACTCCAATAAAAAAGAAATCCAAAAATACTGCAGTTTGCACACTGTCCACTTCACCATAGGCTGATGCTTGCTGTTTCAGTTTACATAGTTCCCAAGTTTCCCCTCTTTTGGAAGGGCAATCCTTGCCTTGACCTCATAAATATCCCTATTTTTTATTTGTGCAAATGCCTGTAGGTAGGGACAAAGACAGCGAACCCTAACCTAGAGTCCAGCCCGCTTTCCCTACCTACTTGTAGTATAAGCCCCACATGGCAGAACCTCAACTGGACTATGGTCCCTACTCTGAATAAGTGCATTTACAGACAAATACCAACAGACAAAATAAACATCAAAGTAGAGTCATATGGAAATGGGTCAGAACCAGATGGCCGAGGTCAGAAGCACAGAGGAATCAGTACGCAAATGCAGGAACAGGGAACAAGAAACCTAACTAGTGAGCCAAATAAGACACTCACTGGCAATAGTGTATGTCCAGGAAGGGATTTAAATAGAGCGCCGATTCCCTGGATCAGGCATAGGTTTATTAGGTTACCCCCCCCCCCCCCCAGATAATAGTCAGCAGATCCTCAACATAAGAAACAGGTTTCAATGGAAACTTGAGATCAAAATTCCTCTTTAAACGAGGGGAGTGAAATCCGGAGCTGCGACCCATGTCCTTTCTTCAGCACTGTATCCCTTCCAGTGGATAAGGTACTGAAGAGAACCCTGGAATCTCTGAGAGTTAAGAATTTTTTTATACCTAGTACTCCAAATCACCTTGAATTACAACTGGATCAGGAGTTTTAGTTGGAGTCACAGGAGGAATGTACTTAAGAAAAGATTTGTGGAACACATTATGTACCCTGAATGAAGACGTTAAAGGGGTTCTGCAGTTTTTAAAAACTGATGATCTATCCTCTGGATAGATCATCAGCATCTGATCGGCGGGGGTCCGACACCCGGGGACCCGCGGATCAGCTGTTTGAGAAGGCAGCGGCGCTGCAGGAGCACCGCGGCCTTCTCTGTGTTTACCGCAGGCCCAGTGACGTCACGACTAGTATCACTGGCCTGGGCGGGGCTAAGCTCTGTTCACATGAATGGAGCTTAGCCGCGCCTAGGCCAGTGATGTAGTCTTGACGTCACTGGGCCTGCGGTAAACACAGAGAAGGCCGCGGCGCTCCTGCAGCGCCGCTGCCTTCTCAAACAGCTGATCCGCGGGGGCCCCGGGTGTCGGACCCCCGCCGACCAGATGCTGATGATCTATCCAGAGGATAGATCATCAGTTTTTAAAAACTGTAGAAACCCTTTAATAAAAGACGGAACAAAAGGGGTTTTATTATAGAGATGATCTTATATGAGACAATAAATTTAGGAGCAAGTTTACCAGACCGTACACTGAGACGCAATTTTTTTTGTAGAAAGCCAGACAAGTTTTTCCAAAACAAAGTTCGGACCCAAAGGGAGCTTTTTATTGGCTTTTTCATACTGGGTGCATTGAGCTTTTTACAGGTTCTTGCAAGCCTGGGCCCAAACTGTATGCAGATAATTTAAAATAGCATCTACCACAGGTAGAAAAACACAGAAACTGATGAAAAACACAGGTTAAAACCATAAATATAATAAAAAGGTGAGATGACACTTGAGGAACTGACATGATTGTTGATAGCAAAATCCGCTAGGGACAAAAACCTCTTCCACTTGTTCAGACACAACATATCTTAAAAACTGCTCCAGTACTTGGTTGACTCTTTCAGTTTGTCCATTTGTATCCAGAATCTCGAGACACACTGAACTCCTCTATCAGGGACAATGGACATTTTGAGAATATTGTCGACAAACAAGGTGGCTTATTTTTTAGCATCAGGAAGTTTCTTTATCACAATTTGACACATTATTAGAGAACCTATCAATGACCACCCAGGCGACCATCTTCTCCTGGGAGAACGGAAGGTCAGTAATGAAATCCATTTAGTTGTGGAATGGGCATGGGAAAAGTCTTCTGGGTGCCTTGGCCCTGACGCAAAGATCACATGCTAAGACAAAGGCAACCACATCTCGTGACCAAGTAGGCCACCAGTACGCTCTGGAGACTAGATGTTTAGTCCCAGCAATTCCCAGATGACTTGCAAGTACAGAGCAATGAGATTCCTCCTCACATTTACTTAGCTTAGCAAACAGTTTATGATCCCTCAATTTTCGGAGGACCTTTATCACATGTATAACATGAGAAGACCAGTCAGGAGAAAACAATCAAAGTATCATTGAGATACACAACAACAAACTGACCCAGGAACTCTCAGAAAAGATCATTTATGAGATTTTGAAACACAGCTGGGGCATTACACAGCCTAAAGGGCATCACAAGGTATTCAAAATGCCCTTTAGGGGTATTGGACGCCATTTTCCATTGAACCCGCTCCCATATTCTAATTAAATTGTAGGTTCCGCTAAGGTCAGAGGCGTAGCTACCGGTGGGGGTAGCGGGGGCGACGGCTCTGGGCCCAGTGCCTCTGGGGGGCCCAGCAGGGATGGCCTTAGTGCAATCAGGCGAATACAAGTGAGCGCTTCCATTATGGAAGCGCTCACTTGTATGTAGGGACCCCCATCAGACCTCAGATCAGCCCACCCAGCCGCATAAGGTTAAAATAAAAACCGTTCTTACCTGTCCTGTGCTGCGGCTGCCCTCCGGTCCGGTGCTCCACTCTCTTCCCTGGCCCGCGCACACTATGACCTGACACACGCAACATTCTGATGATCTGAGGTCTGATGGGGGCACATTCTGATGAACTGAGGTCTGATGGGGGCACATTCTGATGAACTGAGGTCTGATGGGGGCACATTCTGAGGATCTGAGGTCTTGATGGGGGCACATTCTGAGGTCTGATGGGGGCACATTCTGAGGATCTGAGGTCTGATGGGGGCACAATACGCTGATCTGAGGTCTGATGGGGGCACATTCTGAGGTCTGATGGGGGCACAATACGCTGATCTGAGGTCTGATGGGGGCACAATACGCTGATCTGAGGTCTGATGGGAGCACAATACGCTGATCTGAGGTCTGATGGGGGCACATTCTGCTGATCTGAGGTCTGATGGGGGCACATTCTGCTGATCTGAGGTCTGATGGGGGCACATTCTGCTGATCTGAGGTCAGATTTGGGCACATTCTGCTGATCTGAGGTCTGATGGGGGCACAATAGGCTGATCTGAGGTCTGTTGGGGGCACATTCTGTTGATCTGAGGTCTGATGGGGGCACAGTAGGCTGATCTGAGGTCTGATGGGGGCACATTCTGAGGTCTGGTGGGGCACATTCTGAGGTCTGGTGGGGGCACATTCTGAGGTCTGGTGGGGGCACATTCTGAGGTCTGGTGGGGGCACATTCTGATGATCTGAGGTCTGGTGGGGGCACAATATGCTGATCTGAGGTCTGTTGGGGGCACATTCTGTTGATCTGAGGTCTGATGGGGGCACAGTAGGCTGATCTGAGGTCTGATGGGGGCATATTAAGCATATTAAGCTTGTATGTAGGGACCCCCATCAGACCTCAGATCAGCCCACCCAGCCGCATAAGGTTAAAATAAAAAACCTTCTTACCTGTCCTGCGCTGCGGCTGCCCTCTGGTCCGGCGCTCCACTCTCTTCCCTGGACCGCGCACACTATGACCTGACGCACGCAACATTCTGAGGTCTGATGGGGGCACATTCTGATGATCTGAGGTCTGATGGGGCACATTCTGATGAACTGAGGTCTGATGGGGGCACATTAAGAGGATCTGAGGTCTGATGGGAGCACAATACGGTGATCTGAGGTCTGATGGGAGCACAATACACTGATCTGAGGTCTGATGGGGCACATTCTGTTGATCTGAGGTCTGATGGGGCACATTCTGTTGATCTGAGGTCTGATGGGGGCACATTCTGCTGATCTGAGGTCTGATGGGGGCACATTAAGCTGATCTGAGGTCTGATGGGGGCACATTAAGCTGATCTGAGGTCTGATGGGGGCACATTCTGTTGATCTGAGGTCTGATGGGGGCACAGTAGGCTGATCTGAGGTCTGATGGGGGCACAGTAGGCTGATCTGATGTCTGATGGGGGCACATTAAGCTGATCTGAGGTCTGATGGGGGCAGGGGGTTGTTAGTTTAGTGATGTAAGGAGTCCCCTTGTTTTTTACTCCTATATTTCACTGCATTATGTGGTAGAGTATTTAGACTAGGGTATGTAGAAATTCTATTGTACTGTACTTAACAGCATAGATGATCTAGCAGTTTATACAGTCATCTTTCTAATACAATATTATAACCACAACTAGTAGTATGTGCCTGTGAAGTTGGAAATGTGCGTTTGGGAAGCCACTAAGTGGGGGGCCCACTCAAGTATGTTTCGCCCCCCTGTGCTGAACCTCTAGCTACGCCTCTGGCTAAGGTCAATTTGAGTGAACCACTGAGCCCCAACTATTTGATTGAACAGATCAGGAATGAGAGGAAGGGGTTACTGGTTTCTGACCATGATTTTTTAAAGTTCTCTGTAATCAATACAGTGGCACAGTGGCACGATCGACTGTCTTTTTTTACTCACGAAAAAGAATCCAGCTCCCATACCAGACAGTTGGATATGCCCTGTTTTCTGAATATAATTCTTCATATCCTGCCTGTCAGGCCCAGAAAGCTTAAAAATTTGGCCTTTGACAAGTTCAATGGCGCAATCATACTAGCAATGAGAGGGCAAGATGTCAGAGGCCTCTTTGGAAAACGCATCTTGAAAGTTCTTAATGAACTCAGGTAGTAGTCCTTCCTCTAGTTCAAGATCAGAGAGTTGGATAAATAAGCAATTATTAGAGCAGTGAGGACCCCACTTTACTAATTCCCTAGAACTCCAATTAAAGATAGGATTATGAACCCTCAACCAGGGAAATCCCAAGATGACATCAGCAGACAAATTTTTCATGACATATAACAACACTTTTCAGAATGGATAGACTCGATCCAGCTAAGGGAGTAGTATCCACTCCAGAAACCAGAAGGGGTTAAGGTAGTTTAGATACTGCGAGGCTAACACAAAATTAAAATTAACATAATTAGCTACAGCCCCCGAATCCACAAAAGCTAAACCAGAAACAGATCTTTCTTGAGAAGTCAGATTAACAGGCAGTAGAACCCTATCAGTCTTTTCGGGAAATATCTGTGCATCTGAGTGACCTCCCCAATCATCACTCAGATGCTGAATTTTTCCACCTTCAGCCTAAAAGGACGGGATCGCAGTTGATGTGCAGGACTGCTGCAGTAGAAACAAATGCCATTCTTTAGGTGGTGTTCCTTCCATTGCTGAGAAGACCTAGTACTCACTTGCATGGCTCCTCAGACTCCACTGACGTCTTGAACACAGAGGCTTGAGGAACAGAGGGAAAAGAAGGATGGATAAGGACAAATTTTTCCTGCTTCTGTTAAAAGGAAGCTGTCACCTAAAACACGCCTCCAAAGCCACCCACATTACCTGACAGTAGCCAGCAGTATGTTACTAAAGATGATCTTCTTTCTCTTGTCAGCTCCGCCAAAATGTTGAAAAATAAACTTTAATCCCTTCACATGCTATGTAGCGGCAGAGCTTGAAGTCAAGGGGGCAGCGGCCTTCTCGCTTCAAGTCAGGATAACCGCGCCCCCTTCGCCTCTTATTGACAGCAAAGCTTGCTGAAGACTTGTGCACGTCGAGCACAAGATGTCAGGCGCATGCGCAAGCCTCCTGACGGCTTTGCTGAACAGCCAAAACCTTTTGGCTGTCATTCAGAGGCAAAGGGGCAGGGAAAGGGGGCGCAGTTATCCTGACTTGAAGCAAGGAGGCCGCTGCCCTCTTGACTTCAAGCTCTGCCGTTACATAGCGTGTAAAGGGATTAAAGTTTATTTTCCAGGCGCCTCCACAGCGGCACAATACCATAGGAGAATACCCCACCTCCCCAGGGACAGGAAACAACGTGGAGATCTTTAAATAGTCCCCTCCCCTTACCTTCTCCAGTTGTTTCCTGTCCCTCTGGGATGGGTGGAGATCTCCGTGTGAAGACGCCGGGAAAGAAGTTCTTCGGTACGCCCAGGGGTCCCTGTGGAAATTACAGGCCCCAGGGTAGAGACCTGGGTCGCGGGACTGCGGTGTGGTCCTTCCAGGGCTTTAGGCATAAGTCCTCCGGTGGAGGCGGCCCCGGGCTGCGTCCGTGCGCGTTCTCGCGAGAGGACGGCTGAGTCACGTGTGCGGAAGCACGAGGACTCTAGGTAATGCCGGGATCCCCAGCGCGTCTTCCGGCTTCCTGCTCCTCCCCCTACAACATGTTTAAAAAGAAGGGGGAAAGTGCCTGCTGCAGCTGTGATTCACAGAGCGGCATCATGTCGGCACCCAGTGAAGCGGAGGACAAGCGCAAGCCTGCAGACTCGGCAAAAACCGTCAGCCCGGTGAGTTCCCTCCCCCAGTGGAGCATACATTATTTTTACTAGGAAAGTATTTTTTCTTACTCCTGTGTCACACTACAGGTGTCTATTAAATTGCACCTTAGGGTGAGGGGGTCCTCCTTTTTCATCCAGCTCCTCCTAGTTACTTATAGATATTATGTACCTCTTTTAGGTGAGGGAATCCCAAAAGATGGAGGCTTCTCAGCGGGGAAAAAAATGTTCAGTATGCAAAAAATCTCTCCCCTCGGGATATAAGAAGCCGCTATGTTCCAGATGTCTGGAAAAAATAGTTTCAGAAGAAACTCCTTCTCTTCTTGATAACATTAGGGCAATTGTGAAGGAAGAAGTCGGCAGTGCTGTGGATTCTAGAATAACCTCTTTGAGTCAGGGTCCTTCTACTTCAGTAGCAGCCGTCTCCATTTCTTCTGAAATTGATCCGCTGGAAGAAGAGCTGGATGAGGGAGAGTTATTATCAGCATCAGATCAAGATTCATCGGATGATGATACTGGTCGCCCCTTGTGCTCCATTGAAGAGACGGATTCGCTACTAAAAACCATTAGAGCGACCTTAAACATAGAGGAATCTAAACAACCAAAGTCGGTTCAGGACTTAATGTTTAAGGGATTAGGGGAAAGAAAGAAGAGAGTGTTTCCCCTACATTCTAATATTTCTACCCTTATTAAAAAAGAATGGGCAGATCCTGATAAAAGACCTGGGGTTTCCCGTATCTTTAAGAGAAAATACCCGTTTGCGGAGGAAGACACTTCCCTCTGGGATAAGTGCCCGAAAGTCGATGCTCCCGTAGCAAAGATTACAAAAAAATCAGCCCTTCCCTTTGAGGACGTGGGTCTTCTAAAAGACCCTATGGACAAAAAAAGCGTCGTTCCTGTCCCGAAGGAGGAAGAAGGTCTAGGTTTCTACTCCCGAATCTTCCTGATAAAGAAACCAAATGGCTCTTTCAGGGCCATTATCAACTTAAAAGATCTGAACAGACACCTAATATACAAACGTTTCAAGATGGAAACTATAAAGTCAACGATAAACTTGCTGGGAAAAGACTTCCTCATGGCTACTGTAGATTTATCGGACGCGTACTATCACATCCCAATCTGCGTAGAACACCAGAAGTTTCTGAGGTTCGCAATACAATCAGAAGAAACAGTAATCCACTTTCAATTTCAGGTACTGCCCTTTGGCCTAACCTCAGCGCCAAGAGTATTTACAAAAGTCATGTCAGAAGTTATATCTCATCTACATCTGAAACAGATATTGATCGTCCCTTATCTAGACGATTTTCTGATAGCGGCAGAGTCAGACTATCAAATAAACCAACATCTAGATTTAGTGACCCAGTCTCTAGAGAGCTTAGGGTGGCTGATAAATCGAGAAAAATCAGACCTAACTCCCAGCAAAAGAAAATATTTTTAGGCATCCTTCTAGATTCATCGGTCATGGTATCTTTTCTTCCAGTAGAAAAGCAGGAAAAATAATTCAGGAGATAACAGCCCTAAAAGAGTCAAGGAAGGTCCCTATTCGGTTGATAATGAGGGTGTTGGGACTCATGTCTTCCGCGATACCTGCGGTCAAATGGGCACAGGCTCACTCCAGGGTGCTCCAATCCTTCATGCTAAAAACCTGGGACAAAAAGATGTGTTCCCTGGACAAGGAGGTATGCTTACCCGGCCGAGTAAAATCTTCCCTTTCCTGGTGGCTAAACAGGACAGTACTGCAGAGAGGGGTCCCTTGGCAAACACCAGATCCAGTTCTCATTACGACGGATGCCAGCAAGATAGGTTGGGGAGCTCACTCCCAACTATCCATGGTCCAAGGAAGGTGGAGTCAGACTGTAAGTCAGGCCTCTTCCAATGTAAGGGAATTGTCAGCAATTTGGGAAGCCCTATTAAGTCTCCAACAAGAGATAAAAAACAGGGACGTAAGAATTGTTTCGGACAATATTACCTCTGTAGCCTACATAAACAGACAGGGGGGAACAAGAAGTACGCTGTTAGAAAAAATTTCTCAAAAACTACTGGGTTGGGCCGAGGAGAATCTAACGTCCATCTCAGCAGTACACATAAGCGGCAGAAACAATACGCTGGCCGACCTCTTGAGCAGACAAAAACTGAAAGAGGGGGAATGGTGCTTGAATCGACAAGTCTTTCGCCAGATTGCAAAGAGATGGGCTCCTCCCTCTTTGGATCTGTTTGCCACCGCCAAAAACAGTCAGACGGAAAGATTCTGTTCCCTATCAGTCATAGATCATCCGGTATTGGTAGACGCCTTGTCCCATCCTTGGCCAAGGGAGCTTTTATACGCTTTTCCCCCAGTTGCACTCATCCCGAGAACTTTGGCGAAAATAGTGAGAGAAAAAGCGAATGTGATACTGATTGCTCCGTTCTGGCCGAGGAGGGCCTGGTTCCCTCTGCTCCTCAGACTAGCGGCCGGGGATTATTGGATGCTTCCTGCCCGTCAAGACCTGCTGTTCCAGGGTCCAGTGTTACATCCCATGCTGGACCAGCTCCATCTCGCAGCTTGGAATCTGAGAGGGAATTGTTAAAAACCAAGGGCCTTTCAGAAGCGGTAATTGCCACTATCTTAAACAGTCGTAAGCCTACAACATCAAGGATCTATCATAGAGTATGGGCATCCTTCCAAAAATTTGCAGAGCGAAAGAATTCTTCAGCAGGGTCTTTAGATGTTAGCCTGGTCCTAGAATTTTTACAATCAGGTCTAGATAAGGGACTTAGAGTCAGCACCATTAAAGTACACATTGCGGCCCTTTCAGTGTTTTTTGATATAAGATTGGCAGAGTATGATCTAGTCAAAAGATTTGTTAAGGGGGCCAGAAGGAGACAACCGGTGGTTAGACCTACAGTTCCCACATGGGATCTAAATTTAGTGCTTTCAGGGCTTTCAGAACACCCCTTTGAGCCCCTATCGGATATCCCGATAAGAATGTTATCCTTCAAGGCAGTCTTCTTAGTGGCGATAACTACGGCTAGAAGAATAGGGGAGATTCAGGCCTTTTCATGTAGACCCCCTTATCTAATGGTAAAAGATGATAGTTATTCTTAAGCACTCTCCTTCTTTTTTACCTAAGGTTTTCTCACAGTTCCACTGCAGTCAGGAGGTGTCGCTTCCATCATTTGGTTCTCCTACAGGTTCACCACAAGAAGTGAAATTTCATATGCTGGACGTTCGTAGATGCATCCTGGCATACTTGGAGGCAACAAAGCCATTCAGAAAATCGGATAGACTGTTCGTGCAGTTTGCTGGCCCAAGGAAGGGGCAAGCAGCAAGTAAGGTGTCACTGAGTAGATGGATTCGATCTACTATCAATTTATGTTACAAAACTGTGGACAAACTTCCGCCGGTGGAAGTGAAAGCACATTCAACTCGGGCTGTAGCGGCCTCGTGGGCTGAGGTTACAGATGTTCCCCTAGAACAGATCTGTCGAGCAGCAACCTGGTCGTCCCCATCCACCTTTTATAGACATTACCAGTTGGATGTGTTAAAAAATAGAGACTTGTCTTTTGGCCGAAGGATTCTTTCGGCTGTATTCCCGCCCTAGGATAGGGTTCTCTGATATTCCTCCTATGGTATTGTGCCGCTGTGGAGGCGCCTGGAAAAGATGATAATTACTTACCGGTAATTTGATTTTCCTATAGCCTCCACAGCGGCACAGGGTATTTCCCGCCACTTGTTTCTGTTTAAAATTTTGTGGATTGTTATAATTTCTGGTGTACTGTTGTTTGAATATAAAGATAACAGTGATTTGCATGCATTTCAGAGTTCTCGGTTATTTACTGGAGAAGGTAAGGGGAGGGGACTATTTAAAGATCTCCACGTTGTTTCCTGTCCCTGGGGAGGTGGGGTATTCTCCTATGGTATTGTGCCGCTGTGGAGGCTATAGGAAAATCAAATTACCGGTAAGTAATTATCATCTTTTTCAACATTTTGGCGGAGCTGACAAGAGAAAGAAGATCATCTTTAGTAACATACTACTGGCTACTTTCAGGTAATGTGGGTGGCTTTGGAGGCGTGTTTTAGGTGACAGGTTCCCTTTAAGTTAAATAGCTAAAGACATAGCCTCATCTAGGGACCCTAGGATAGGATGACTAACTAAGAAGTCTTTCAAAGTATAAGAAAGACCCACTCTAAACTGTGACCTAATCATTCCAGCCAGAGGCAGTAGACCACTTATGGAATTGAGGCAATAATTTTCCACTGGTTGTCTGCCCTGACGTAAGAAAAGAAGCTGACTTTCAGTGTAAGCTGCCCTATCTGGCTCATCATGCAGGTGGCCAAGAGAGTAAAAGAAATGGTCAGGAGAGTTGTGTGATGGCAAGAACATCCACTCCTGAGGGTCCCTCTGAAGTACCCTTTGCTTCCATAGCCGATGAGTGTGGCCTAAGATGCAAGTAAAGTTTATAGCTTTCATGGAAGGTTACAAAAAACAATTAGGCAATATCCTTCATCTGATTCACCTGGTCACCAAGAAAAAAAAATTTGGGCCACTAATAATGTAACACCTGTAGGTAGGGACAGACAAGGATAGTAAGCCCTAACCTAGAACCCAGCCCACTCTCCCTACCTACTTACATTATAGGATCTACTTGGCAGAACTGCAACTGGACATGGTCCCTAATCTAAATAAGTGCAGAGACAAACACCAACAGACAAAACAAACACCAAAGCAAAGTCATACAGAAATGGGTCAGAACCAGATGGGCTACGCAGTACCAAATGAGAGACAGAGGGTGGGCAGAAGACAATCCGAGATCAGATGCACAGAGGATTCACTATGCAAACGGGAAACAAGGAACCTACTGTAGTGAGAGAGCCAAACAAGACTATCACTGGCAATGGTGTATGGCCAGGAGGGGATTAAAATAGAGCGCCGATTCCCTGGATCAGAATCTGATAGGTCCATTGACTCAGCGGTCCATTAGTCAGAAACACTAATACACAGTAATAGAGCAGTCGAGCCCACTTCTAATATTCCCCAGCACATGCCAACTGGGAGGAGAAAAAGAGCAGTCGCGTCATTAGGGGGCGTAGCTCAGTAGCGCGTCTCTTCTGGCGTGGCCGTGCTGAGGATTGTGCCACAGGAGTCTGCAGAGGTAAGTTTATTACAAATACATGTACAATATTGTTGCAGAAAGCATCTCATTACATAACATCTTTTACAACCTAGACCTGAAAAACTTCCATTTTAGGACGATTTTTGAGGTTATGTGTACATGAAAAGAGACTTGTTTAAATTGAGCTGACGCTAGGGTCTGCCACAGCATTGGTTTTGTAAATTTTCTAGAAGAACAGTACTAGAAAATTCCAGAATGGTTGTAAGTTGGCCAACAATAAAATTACACCTGCTCACTACTACCAGATCAGCTGCTACAGGGAACATGAACTCAATGGGATTCATCGCTGGCTATTTATTCAAATCAAATACAATACTTAAAGTAATTGTCAGAGAGTTAAATGGTAAAACTACTCGCCTGTTAAATCCCCACCCAGTCTTTGTCAGTGTTCCATGAGCAATGACACATGAACATTGCGGTCAATTAAAGGATTCAGCTATCATGTTTTATATATGCTAGCAGTAATTGGGAGCAGCAATCATGTGCTGGTACAGAAGGTCCTATATTGTCACTTACCATTTATCACTCCTCTTTGCTTCTGGGCATGGTCACACTTGGTCTAGGGTCTGAATGTATTTAGAAGTCTGGGGTCTGACCTAACTTGTGGGGTTTGTTATGTAGACTTAATTTATTTATAGGACTGGAATCTGGATTAAATTTAGACTCTGGTCTGAGATCTGAATTTATTTAGTTCTGGGATTAATACAAGTGTAACTGTTGTTTCAGTTTAGAGTCTCCTATCAAACTGTAACTGTGCATTTCTGAGGAGAGTTTCTTTAATTGAGCACTAAAGATGCCTGTGTGTACCAAGTCAGATATTGACGAGAGGCATCTTCTGCAAACTGAACACACTCTCCTTAGCAACGCTGTTAAAGCTTTACAAATTAGACTCTTTACACCGTGATTTCTATTACACAGAATTATCTTTCCATAATAAAGTACATTAGAAAGATGTCTCTACACAATATTAAAAATAAACCCAAACAACACTTCCACTTTAAAGTCTTGTATGGAGTGTGGAGGGGAAGAGATGAGATTGTAAATTAGTCCAATTCAACTCAAATTTCCCCAAATTTGGGTCAAATTTGAATTCGATTCGGGTGAATTATTCAAAATGGCATTAGTCATTTTTCAGATCCGAAAACAGGAAAGATGAAGAAAGTGGATCGCATGACCTTAGGATGTGTGATATGCCAACAAAAAGTGAACATTTGTCAGATAAAAAATCCTAGAGTACTGTTTATTTGTAAATGGGCTGTTTATTGCCACCACCAGCCATGCATTTTTCCATAGCCATATACATATGTCACTGACACTATATGATTACTAATGCCCGCTTGGAGTTAGAGTTGCATAGAGTCCTCGGAGACCACAAAATGTCATCACAATGTTAGAAAGCAAGTGTGGAACTACTGTGTCAACCAAACAGATTTGACAGTCTCTACTAAGGGAGTTATCCCGGCAGTCCCCTTTTCTATACAGGAATCTGGACTCCGATGCATGGAACCACTAGGCAGCTGCCTCCTGGAGTAGTCTGTTTGATTGACTGCTGAACCACAGCTTTCAAGAGATACTGGTGAGCAAGACTGAACGGGCAGGCAAATTATAGTCAGTAACAGGTGCCGCAGCCCAGGAGGAGTGGAACTAGGAATGGGAGTGGTAGTGGCTCTGCCTGTAACAGTCAATCACAGTTGCAATCTTCATATCCATGCTCCCTACGCACAGGTCAGTGAAAGGAGGCCAGCCTTTCTTCCCGTGAAGCACAGTCTGATGTTGGGGTGACCTTGATGTTGTAGGTTTAGTAAGGGTGCAAGGCTGGGTGTGTAAAGTGCAACGGCATGCATATGGAATAGGAGTCAGTAATCAGTCCAGAGGTAGAAAACAACGTCTCTCTTTACTAAAGTGCAAAATGGGCATTGGAGTACATCCAATGACCAATCTCCCTAGATAGCAATGCATGCATTTGAGCAAGGCTGTGGGACCTTTGCAATACTGACTATAATTTACAACTGAGGGATACAGGGCTTAAGATACAACTGGCCAGGTTGTGTCGAAGTGTGAAGGGTAAATAATAACATACAGAAAGGTGCGCACACTCACTATAGGAGCTGGATGGATGATCGATAGGACAAGTATATTACTTAAAATAACATTTATTATATAAAAAGAACACAACAAATATACGTAAAATCACAATGTACATAAAAAACAATATAAACAATATGTGCAGTCCCACTGGTCTTATTAGTAGTAGGCCGCTTGAGATTTGCAGTTGTAGATCGCTTGGGATTTCTAATAGCCTATTATGGTCACCTGATAGTAAATAACCATATTATTTGTGTCCAGGTATTAGTAGTATCCAGGCATAAATAGCAATTATGCAGATAGCGTGACTCACTCCGTTGGTAATGTGAGATGCTTCCACAGAAGAGCCGCATATAGCAGCGTACTGATGGTAAATACTCACAGCCAGCCCAGTAAAGTGCTTTCACAAGAGCCGCTTGTATTCACAGCCAGACAGGTAAAGTGTTTTCACAGGAGCTGCATGTAGCGGCGTGCCGATGGTCCGGGTCTCGGAGCGATGTTGGCGTGTGACGTCAGTGCTCACGTGGTGTCTCTAGTCACGTGTCTCGGTAGCCAGCTGACCCATTTGGCAGGTCCTTGAAGGTCCTTCAATATGTAGAGAAGTATATTTCTAGGTGGATTTTCTCATAGGCAGTATTTGTCACCTCCACATAGGACAGTCAGATTTGGGTCCGGACCCCCCAAAAAATTGTCCTTATGTCCTAAATGCGTTTCAGAGCCCTGGCTCCTTCCTCAGTAGGTATAAATCAACTCTGCAATATGCCACCTTTTATAATCCTTCAGGACTAATCCAAAGTCAGCACTCCAATCATCTTTCGGTCAATTCAAAAAGATGGACCGGATCTTTTTTTCTACTGTCTGGATATTATCAAATATGATCCCATGCGTTTCCTTTGCATTTTACATGCGTTTTACATGCGTTTTTACATTTATATCATCTAACGTTTTTCAACATTTTCCAATAATTAGAAACATAACCTATTAATAAAATATTTGAGAGAATCATACATGGTGTAAAGTTTTTTAGAGAACTCTAAATAAATCCAAGTGAGTTCATGAAGTATTGATGGGATATCCTGAGAAGAGGGGGAACCCATGCTGAAGATTCAGATAACAACATGGGTGCTTCATCGTCCCAAGACACCTCATTATAAAAATCCAAACAGTTCCATATCTGCATTGGTTCCATCTGGATTAAATGCAGATATGGAACTGTTTGGATTTTTATAATGGGGTGTCTTGGGACGATGAAGCACCCATGTTGTTATTTGAATCTTCAGCATGGGTTCCCCCTCTTCTCAGGATATCCCATCAATACTTCATGAACTCACTTGGATTTATTTAGAGTTCTCTAAAAAACTTTTTTACACCATGTATGATTCTCTCAAATATTTTATTAATATGTTATGTTTATAATTATTGGAAAATGTTGAAAAACGTTAGAAGATGATATAAATGTAAAAACGCATGTAAAATGCAAAAGAAACGCATGGGATCATATTTGATAATATCCAGACAGTAGAAAAAAAGATCCGGTCCATCTTTTTGAATTGACCAAAGGATGATTGGAGTGCTGACTTTGGATTAGTCCTGAAGGATTATAAAAGGTGGCATATGGCAGAGTTGATTTATACCTACTGAGGAAGGAGCCAGGGCTCCGAAACGCATCTAGGACATAAGGACAATTTTTGGGGGGTCCGGACCCAAATCTGACTGTCCTATGTGGAGGTGACAAATACTGCCTATGAGAAAATCCACCTAAAAATATACTTCTCTACATATGGAAGGACCTTTCAGGACCTGCCAAACGGGTCAGCTGACTACCGAGACACGTGACCAGAGACACCACGTGAGCACTGACATCACACGCCAACATCGCTCCGAGACCCGGACCATCGGCACGCTGCTACATGCGGCTCCTGTGAAAGCACTTTACCTGTCTGTGATTACAAGCGGCTCTTGTGAAAGCACTTTACCGGGCTGGCTGTAGGTATTTACTATCAGTACGCTGCTATATGCGGCTCTTCTGTGGAAGCATCTCACATTACCAACGGAGTGAGTCACGCTATCTGCATAATTGCTATTTATGCCTGGATACTACTAATACCTGGACACACACAATATTGTTATTTACTATCAGGTGACAATAATAGGCTATTAGAAATCCCACGCGATCTACAACTGCAAATCTCAAGCGGCCTACTACTAATAAGACCAGTGGGACTGCACATATTGTTTATATTGTGTTTTTTATGTGCATTGTCATTTTACGTATATTTGTTGTGTTCTTTTTATATAATGTTTTTTTAAGTAATATACTTGTCCTATCGATCATCCATCCAGCTCCTATAGTGAGTGTGCGCACCTTTCTGTATGTTATTATTTATTCTTGTTTTCTGGATACAGGTGGTCCAGCAGGTGCAGCACCTCTGGGTATTTTAATTTCCCTTTCTGTGAGCCTCCTTCTGTTATATATTACGAAGTGTGAAGGGTGTCTCAACAATGTCCCTCTTACAGCAGTAACATCTATCAGCTTTGATCATCAATACCTTACAAGTCTGACTTGAATGCTTAGCCATGTACATTTTGGACCTTCTGAGTTCTTTCCTTTCTCTCTTGTTTCTCTTTTTGAGTACTGTAGAAATTGTGAGGTCTTTCATTCATTAGATAATCTTTAGAGAAGTTGATTCTCTGGATCTTTGGTCTAGTCCTGTGAGGAGTGGAGCACATGTAGCAGCTTTCTCGCTTTTCCTCTCCTAAGAATCAACTACTCTGACTAGCCTGAGCTAGGGGCAGATGCAGGATCCACACCTAACTCTCTGCAGGGGCCATGTCAGAGTTGTTTAACTCACTTCCATACATAACCATACTAGGAATATACATGGCATAAAATGACATTGAATAACAAAAAAACTTTCCACGCACCCTGGTCGGGAATACAGCACAGGCAGAAGTCAGCCACATATGAAGTAATAAGAACGGGATGGCACTACTCCTCAACCCTACAGCAGGATCCACCTGAATACCGGGTGTCGATCTCCACAACGGTGGTGCTCAGCTCTCAAACAGCAAGTCCTTTTGCAATCCAATAAATTCAGTAAATGAAAGAAAGAGCGGCACTCACCGTAAAAAGTTGAAGGCTTTATTTCATGTCCGGCAAATACATACAAGTATGGGGGCGGATGGCAAACACCTCCTGCATGCTGCAAGCGACGGCCGTTTCGCGCACACTGCGCTTCGTCAGGCTCTGCACATCACATCAGCTGTGACCTCTCACCTTTTTAAACCCACTCTAAACGCCCTCACATGCGCAGCAGTGTAATCAAAGGGAGATTCATTATACATGCATTTAAACAATACAAAAAAACACACATTATTTATAAAAACACGCTCAAATCGTTTTTATCATTGAGCCCTAATGCTCCTAAAGCTTCTGATTTCATAATCCACCTAGATTCTTTTCTAAGCAAAAATCTGTGTCTGTCACCCCCATGAGGTTGTGCAGGCACAGTTTCTAGTCCGATAAATTTCAAAACTTCTGGGTTGCTATCATGGTCTAGCCTGACATGTTCAATCAAACGCGGACATCCTTTTCCTGTGGTTATTGATGAAAAATGTTCTCTGAACCTTTCATGAAGGGGCCTAATAGTTTTACCAATATAAAACCTACCGCAAGTACAATATACCATATATATGACATATTTGGTTTTACATGTGATCAGCTCCCTGATCCTATGTTCTAACCCACCTACTTTAACATATTTTAATTGGCCGTTGTACTTGCAGTGTGAACAGTGACCACATCTATAGTTACCTCTAGGTGGCAGTGCATCTAGCCATGTACCAACTCTATTCTCCTTAAATCTGCTGTTCACTAGTTTATCCCGTAAAGTAGAAGTTCTTCTAAAAGATATCAGGGGTTTTGGGTCAATTAGTTCTTTAAGCTGTTCATCTCCCAACAGTATGTCCCAATTTTCCCTTATGATGCGTTTAATTTTATCTGCCATAGGGCTGTACCTGAATGAAAAAGGGCAAATACTTGTTCTGCCTCTGTATTTCTTCCTAGTATTGCCTGATTTGGCCAGGAGATCCTCCCTCTTTATTTGCATCACCTTATTAAGGGATCCTTCTAACATACTCTGGGGGTACCCTCTCAACAGGAGTCTTCTTTTTAAATCATTCGCTTGTTTTATGAAGCCCTCATCACTATTGTTAATTCTCCTTAGTCTAATGAATTGGCCATAGGGGACCGACTCTTTAACACTATTAGGATGGTAACTCATATGATGCAAGAGAGAGTTAGTAGCAGTGGGTTTGCGGAAACCGCTCACCCTCATCTCCCCCTCCCTTAGTTCAACTGAGACATCTAAAAAATCAAGTTTATGTCCCCCGAAGACATGAGTGAAAAGCATGTTCATGTCATTCGAGTGATTCAAATATGTCACAAAATCATTGAATTGATTTTCATTGCCAGACCATATTATGAACACATCGTCCATATATCGTAAGAATAGCTTAATATAGGGGAGAAAGGGATTATTTACAGTGTAGACAAATTTATCCTCCAGTCTGGCCAAATAAATATTGGCGAATGTACAAGCTACCGGCGTCCCCATGGCCGTCCCAAAACATTGGCGATACCAGGTGTCACCGAACATAAAGGTATTATTTTTCAAAATCACTTCTAATGCCTCTCTAACAAAGCTAATAAAGGTGCCTGACTTATTTGTGCCCTCCAATACCTCACATATCGCCTCCACACCCGCATCCTGAGGGATACGGGTGTAGAGGCTTTCTATGTCCAAGGACACGAGGCTGAGCCCCTCCACCCACTGGAAAGAATTCAGTGCCTGGAGAAAATCGCCCGTGTCCTTCACATACGAAGGGATATTTTTCAAAAGAGGTCTTAATAACCAGTCAATATACCTAGACAAGTGCTCGGTGACTGACCCTATGCCCGCCACGATGGGACGGCCAGGGGGACGCTCGGCAGATTTATGTAATTTGGGGAGGAAATACCAGGTAGGCTTAGCTGGGAACAGTGGTAGTAATTTCTCAGCTTTATTTTTGGACAGGATCTTCAACTCCACATATTTGTGCAGTATACTCCTAATCTGTGACTGTACTTTAAATGTTGGATCTTTAATTAATTTTTCATATACTTCAATATTACCCAGCTGCCTATTGGCTTCTTCTTTGTAGTATTCCACTGACATTACCACCACATTGCCCCCCTTGTCCGCCGGTTTGATAACAATATTTTTGTTATTTTGTAGCCATTTTATGGCTTTTTCTTCTTCTTTATTTATATTTGGTTCATCTACTGGATATACTAAGGCCTTAATATCCTTCAGAACCTTTTTATAGAAGGTATCAATACTACCACCGGCGGGCAAGGGGGGACAAAATGTGGAGGGAACTCCACCCGTAAAGACAGAGATAGAAGGGTCTCCTGATTTATGTGACAGATCATCCTCAGTCAAAAACTGTAAACATGCCACTTCTTCCTCATTGAAGTTAGCTGCCATACTAAAACCTAAAGGACCAATAGCGGTGATCATATAGGGAGCTGATCACATGTAAAACCAAATATGTCATATATATGGTATATTGTACTTGCGGTAGGTTTTATATTGGTAAAACTATTAGGCCCCTTCATGAAAGGTTCAGAGAACATTTTTCATCAATAACCACAGGAAAAGGATGTCCGCGTTTGATTGAACATGTCAGGCTAGACCATGATAGCAACCCAGAAGTTTTGAAATTTATCGGACTAGAAACTGTGCCTGCACAACCTCATGGGGGTGACAGACACAGATTTTTGCTTAGAAAAGAATCTAGGTGGATTATGAAATCAGAAGCTTTAGGAGCATTAGGGCTCAATGATAAAAACGATTTGAGCGTGTTTTTATAAATAATGTGTGTTTTTTTGTATTGTTTAAATGCATGTATAATGAATCTCCCTTTGATTACACTGCTGCGCATGTGAGGGCGTTTAGAGTGGGTTTAAAAAGGTGAGAGGTCACAGCTGATGTGATGTGCAGAGCCTGACGAAGCGCAGTGTGCGCGAAACGGCCGTCGCTTGCAGCATGCAGGAGGTGTTTGCCATCCGCCCCCATACTTGTATGTATTTGCCGGACATGAAATAAAGCCTTCAACTTTTTACGGTGAGTGCCGCTCTTTCTTTCATTTACTGAATTTATTGGACAGGCAGAAGTCAGTACATGAGAAATCCAAACAATGAAAGCGTCACTTTTGCAGAAAACTACCTAGAAGGACCTATTGCTCAGGCTTCCTACAGGGGTAGGTGCCTTAAGGCCCCTTTCACACGGGCGAGATTTCCACGCGGGTGCAATGCGTGATGCAAACGCATTGCACCCGCACTGAATCCTGACCTATTCATTTTAATGGGGCTTTTCACATGAGCGTTTTTTTTTCACGCATCACTTCTGCGTTGCGTGAAAAACGCAGCATGTTCTATATTCTGCTTTTTTCACGCAGCCCTGGCTCCATAGAAATGAATGGGAGTGCGTTAAAAACGCAACGCATTGCATCCGCATGCAATCCGCGCGTTTTTAACGCAATGCATCCGCAACGCATCCTGAACAAATCCGCGACGCTTGTGTGAAAGAGGCCTAAGTCCCCCTGACTGGTGAACATTAGGGTATATGCACGCTAGCCCTCTAAGAACTAGAGGTAGGAAGCAGGCTGCAGCCTGCAAGAAGAAACTGACAGCTTCTCCAGAGAAAAAAAATACAATGCAACAGCACCCTGCAAAATAGATCAAGTACAACAATGCCACAGAAGTAGAAGGTATTCTGGCGTTAACCCTACGCTTATTTGAAAAAATGTCAAAGAAAAAATTTTTTAAAATAACTTTATGAAATTTGAGATTCTTGGCAAATATATTTTGTACAAAATTATCTGAGCCCGTCTGCCACACGTCAAGGCGATCTCTGTAAGACGGGACCTACACTTAAAGGGGTTGTTCGGGTTCAGAGAAGAACCCGGACATACCTGCAATTTCACCCAGGCAGCCCGTCTGAAGAGGGCATCGGAGCATCCTATGCTCCGATGCCCTCCTTTGCCCTGTGCTAATTAGCGCAGGGCAAAGGAATTTAGCCCGGTTCCGGTGACGTACCGGTCCCTGCCGGGCAGAGGCTTCCGCCTGGCAGTGAGCCGGTGACGTCATCGGCGCTGATGGACGGGCTTTAGCGCTGCCCTAGCCAGTAAAACGGCTAGGGCAGCGCTAAAGCCGGCCCATTAAGGCCGGTGACGTCACCGAACTCACTGCCGGGCGGAAGTACCCGCCCGGCAGCGAGTATTTACAAACAAGAGACCTTGCCCTGCGCGATCTAGCGCAGGGCAAGGGGGGGGCATCGGAGCATGAGATGCTCCGATGTCCTCTTCAGGCAGGCTGCCTGGGTGAAATTGCAGGTCCTCTGAACCCGGACAACCCCTTTAATACTACCTGTTATGAATCAACATAAAAGTTCAGGGAGTGAAAAAAACAAAGAAAACATTTTTTGAAAAATTTTTTCTTTGACATTTTTTCAAATAAGCGTAGGGTTAACGCCAGAATACCTTCTACTTCTGTGGCATTGTTGTACTTGATCTGTTTTGCAGGGTGCTGTTGCATTGTAGTTTTTGTCTGTGTATTTAGCCATAGCAACGTGCATCTGCTCATGTGGTGGTGCTGACTGACCTTCCCCCCCCCCCCCCCCCTTTAGCTTCTCCAGAGTCTTGGCCTGAAGTCTGAATTTATTTATTTTTGATGAAGTCTAAATTCATTTTGGGGTTCTCAAAGAAAACCCCCAAGACCATAATTACCTATTTGTGTGCTACTGTTGCTTTTAATAAAAGGAAATGAAACTGTTGCCTAGTTACCTCAGAATGATGCAGGCGGTTCAGTAATATCATTACACTACCTGCATAATAAAGGAGGCAGCACCGTCAGTACCTGTTATAGTATTTTTACCCAAAGATAGATAGATAGATAGAAAAATAGCAGCAGCACAGTCCAGTGAGTATTGGTGCAATTCCTCCAAAGCTTTGGGCAAAAAGCTTATTTTTCAATAAAATAGCAAAAGATGAGGCAGCACTCCAATCGTTGATATTAGTGATGAATCTTTATTCCCGTGCGACGTTTCAACCCAGCTCAATGGGGTCTTTGTCAAGCAATACATAGATGCTTCCTCAAGGTTTATATAGCTAACAACATCACACTGACTAGTGTGTTAAGTGATAACAATCAATCATATTATCATGATTATTCATTAGTGCATAAATATAGAAACAAATAAAAAAGTGAATCCCCAGTGTACCACCATCTAAGAACATATATCCTCTATGTTTAGGTACATCAGCACCGTGCATTATGTATGTACAGTAAAAGAAATAACTTAATATGTTCCTAAAACATCCAATTGATCCACATGTATCACCTGTGAATCTGTCTCTATTCAAGAAGACCAAGGCAAAAGCCCTAATTATAATTAGCATATCAAAACAATACCTGCCATTGTACTCGTGGCTCCCGTGCAAAACCTTGGCGTCCTCCACTGACCACAGCGCACGCGTCCAGTGTCAGACGCGCCAAAACTCGTCTCCACTATCAACCCACGTGACACATGGAACGCAGATCATGTGACCTGCGCGCCACGGTAAGCGGTAGCCATGGAGACGGGAACGGCTCCATCCAGACCTTGGGGCATGCGGTATCGCAGTGGGGGAGCTAGATAAGAGAAATAGATAAATAAAGGTACAGGTGGCCAATAGGAGGGTTTAAGAGTATAAAACTCTTGAATAAATAAAGCATATAAGTACATATATCTTGCTACATACCGCAAGTAATAATCATGCAAACAGTGTCCAGAGCATCATTAGTAAAGGGTTTAAGTGGTTTGGACAGTGTAAATGTCCAGTCCACCATCCCAAAGGGATAAATAACAGGATGAGAGAGCAGGCCGTGGGCTACAGATTACTCCAACTCCTGTCATATAAATCCCAGAGTGTTATTCCGCCAAGATGGGGAAATAGGGGGAAACCATTATCGGCTCCCACTCCCCTTTCCTTTGATGTTCACAGACAAATGGGCACCTTTGTGTGTCCAGCTGTTAGGGAGCAAGGTCACATCATGATGGCAATATTGAGATAATATGATACATATTTCACACCCATGTATACACGGTACTCAAAGCAGGACATATGCACTATAAAATTGTCAAGATATGATGAAGAAGGAAATGGCACCCTCCGTTGGTCCTCCATCCCAATCAATAAAGACCCTATATTTCACTGGAGCCAGAGTCCCAAGGCAGAAAAATGACAAAGGTAACTTTAATCTGTTTAAGAAAAAAAGAAGAAAAAATTAAAATTAGTATTATATTCACAAGAGCATCTATTGAAAAGCCACAGTTTCACAGATCAGGGTGAATAATGCAAGGTCAGGGTCAGAACCATATTCTTTACTTTCTATCCATTAGCTCCCATTTATATTCAGTGTTAAGGCCATCAGGTTTTAATGTTTTTAGTTGGTGTATCCACCATAATTCCTTTTTCTTAAGTGCAATTTCTCTGTCTCCTCCCCTTCTCAGGGGTGGTACTAAATCTAAAATTCTGAATTTGAGATCCCTCTCTTTGTGTCCACATTCAGTGAAATGTTTCGACACCGGTAAATCACCACGTTTTTTACGGATGGTGTACCGATGTTGATTAATGCAGGTTTTGAGATCCCAAGTGGTCTCACCCACATATAGCAAGTTACAAGGGCACGATAGTACAGTACGTAAATTACATACTCACTGTCGCAAGTGAGAAAATGTCGGATGTCATAACTCCGTCCTGTGATGGGATGTGTGAATTTATCCCCCTTCAACATGTAGGGGCAGTTCACACAGCCAAGACTGGGATAACAGCCTACTTTCTTCTTGGTGATATATGACTGTGTAGATTTTTTTAGAGAAACTTCAGTTTTAACAAGTTTGTCCCTTAAGTTGGTTGGCCGCCTGTATGAGATCAAAGGAGCATTAACAAAAGCGGGAATGTGTTTAAGGTTACTAGTTAGAATCCGCCAATGTTTTTTAATGATCTTACTGATTTGGTCACTCTGTTCGGTATATGTTGTAATAAAAGGTATGCGGCCTCAGCTGTACCATCAGTGTGTCTCCTCATATTATCACTCTGATGTATATGTGCCTTCTGTAAATGTTTTTGTAAAATTTCTGACGGGTAGCCTCTATTTCTGAATTTCTGTATCATTTGGTCATATCTGACAGGTAAACGTTCAGGATCTTGTACTATCCTCTTTATTCTTAGGAGTTGACTGTATGGCAGGGATTCAATGGTGGATCTAGGATGACAACTGTCATAACGTAACAGATTATTAGTATCAGTCGGCTTAGTGTAAAGGTCAGTAATCAATTTGTTGTCCTCAATCTTAACCATTGTCTAGAAATTGTACCTGGGTTCTTGACTGAGTTAGTGTGAACCTCACATCCGGATCAAGTAGGTCCAGGTATGTGTGGAATTCATGAAGGGAGGATTCATCTCCCTTCCAGATGAGGAAGACATCATTTATGTATCGCCACCATCCCAGCACATTGACCATGGGAGGGGCATGAATGCATTACGGAAGTGCCTTAGACAAAGTGGACTGACACAGGATGCACAGGTACTGATACTTGAGTTACTGGAACTTGTACTTACCAATAATTACTTTTCTTTCATGGAACAATTTTACTTACAAGTACGTGGGACCGCCATGGGGTCAAACATGGCGCCCACGTACGCTAACATATTTATGGCAGACATGGAGGAGAGGGGCATCTATGTATCCCACCATTTCAGCCATGTGCTGGGATGGTGGCGATACATAGATGATGTCTTCCTCATCTGGAAGGGAGATGAATCCTCCCTTCATGAATTCCACACATACCTGGACCTACTTGATCCAGATGTGAGGTTCACACTAACTCAGTCAAGAACCCAGGTACAATTTCTAGACACAATGGTTAAGATTGAGGACAACAAATTGATTACTGACCTTTACACTAAGCCGACTGATACTAATAATCTGTTACGTTATGACAGTTGTCATCCTAGATCCACCATTGAATCCCTGCCATACAGTCAACTCCTAAGAATAAAGAGGATAGTACAAGATCCTGAACGTTTACCTGTCCGATATGACCAAATGATACAGAAATTCAGAAATAGAGGCTACCCGTCAGAAATTTTACAAAAATATTTACAGAAGGCACATATACATCAGAGTGATAATATGAGGAGACACACTGATGGTACAGCTGAGGCCGCATACCTTTTATTACAACATATACCGAACAGAGTGACCAAATCAGTAAGATCATTAAAAAACATTGGCGGATTCTAACTAGTAACCTTAAACACATTCCCGCTTTTGTTAATGCTCCTTTGATCTCATACAGGCGGCCAACCAACTTAAGGGACAAACTTGTTAAAACTGAAGTTTCTCTAAAAAAATCTACACAGTCATATATCACCAAGAAGAAAGTAGGCTGTTATCCCAGTCTTGGCTGTGTGAACTGCCCCTACATGTTGAAGGGGGATAAATTCACACATCCCATCACAGGACGGAGTTATGACATCCGACATTTTCTCACTTGCGACAGTGAGTATGTAATTTACGTACTGTACTATCATGCCCTTGTAACTTGCTATATGTGGGTGAGACCACTTGGGATCTCAAAACCTGCATTAATCAACATCGGTACGCCATCCGTAAAAAACGTGGTGATTTACCGGTGTCGAAACATTTCACTGAATGTGGACACAAAGAGAGGGATCTCAAATTCAGAATTTTAGATTTAGTACCACCCCTGAGAAGGGGAGGAGACAGAGAAATTGCACTTAAGAAAAAGGAATTATGGTGGATACACCAACTAAAAACATTAAAACCTGATGGCCTTAACACTGAATATAAATGGGAACTAATGGATAGAAAGTAAAGAATATGGTTCTGACCCTGACCTTGCATTATTCACCCTGATCTGTGAAACTGTGGCTTTTCAATAGATGCTCTTGTGAATATAATACTAATTTTAATTTTTCTTCTTTTTTTCTTAAACAGATTAAAGTTACCTTTGTCATTTTTCTGCCTTGGGACTCTGGCTCCAGTGAAATATAGGATCTTTATTGATTGGGATGGAGGATCAACGGAGGGTGCCATTTCCTTCTTCATCATATCTTGACAATTTTATAGTGCATATGTCCTGCTTTGAGTACCGTGTATACATGGGTGTGAAATATGTATCATATTATCTCAATATTGCCATCATGATGTGACCTTGCTCCCTAACAGCTGGACACACAAAGGTGCCCATTTGTCTGGGAACATCAAAGGAAAGGGGAGTGGGAGCCGATAATGGTTTCCCCCCCCCCTATTTCCCCATCTTGGCGGAATATGACAGGAGTTGGAGTAATCTGTAGCCCACGGCCTGCTCTCTCATCCTGTTATTTATCCCTTTGGGATGGTGGACTGGACATTTACACTGTCCAAACCACTTAAACCCTTTACTAATGATGCTCTGGACACTGTTTGCATGATTATTACTTGCGGTATGTAGCAAGATATATGTACTTATATACTTTATTCATTCAAGAGTTTTATTCTCTTAAACCCTCCTATTGGCCACCTGTACCTTTATTTATCTATTTCTCTTATCTAGCTCCCCCACTGCGATACCGCATGCCCCAAGGTCTGGATGGAGCCGTTCCCGTCTCCATGGCTACCGCTTATACCGTGGCGCGCAGGTCACATGATCTGCGTTCCATGTGTCACGTGGGTTGATAGTGGAGACGAGTTTTGGCGCGTCTGACACTGGACGCGTGTGCTGTGGTCAGTGGAGGACGCCAAGGTTTTGCACGGGAGCCACGAGTACAATGGCAGGTATTGTTTTGATATGCTAATTATAATTAGGGCTTTTGCCTTGGTCTTCTTGAATAGACACAGATTCATAGGTGATACATATGGATCAATTGGATGTTTTAGGAACATATTAAGTTATTTCTTTTACTGTACATACATAATGCACGGTGCTGATGTACCTAAACATAGAGGATATATGTTCTTAGATGGTGGTACACTGGGGATTCACTTTTTTATTTGTTTCTATATTTATGCACTAATGAATAATCATGATAATATGATTGTTATCACTTAACACACTAGTCAGTGTGATGTTGTTAGCTATATAAACCTTGAGGAAGCATCTATGTATTGCTTGACAAAGACCCCATTGAGCAGGGTTGAAACGTCGCACGGGAATAAAGATTCATCACTAATATCAACGATTGGAGTGCTGCCTCATCTTTTGCTATTTTATAGATAGATAGATAGTAGTGTTGAGCGAGCACCTCTGTGCTCGTATGCTCGGGTGCTCTGGCCGAGCACTAGGGGTTGCTCGAGCGCTCGGCCGAGCACCCGAGCATAATGTTATTCAATTGGACTAAACCAGGCACCCCCCGCTCGGAAGAGGGAAGGGTGTCTGGTTAATAGAAAAAGGTCAGAATCGCGACTTCTCCTCTTTTACTCCTTTCACTCGTAAAAGTATGCTAATGAACTAAATTTGTACGCATTAGCGCACAATGCATAGCATTAGCATACAAATTCATACGCATTAACGTACTGTACAAATCAATATTACAGTGCGGGGAAGAGACTTGAGCATTGCGCTCAAGTACACTCTGTGTTTGGCCGAACACCGAGCGGACCCTTGCGTAGGCCTGCTCGGCCGAACAGCGACTCGCTCAACACTAATAGATAGATATAACAATACAATATGTTAATGTCTTCATGATGTGTTATAGGTTACAAAACCAGAGCAACTTATTATTCTTTTAATTGATATGTATTCCATTAATAATATTTGTTCATTTTTATTCTTATAGGGAGGTGGAACCTTTGTTATTGTGGTTCTTTTCCTTACAAATCTTCTGCTGTTTTGTGTATCCATTTCTATCTCCGTGTTTGGATGTCAGGCTGTGTGTTACTAATCTTCTAAGGTAAGACACACCACATCATTTCTCTGCATACATTGAACTCTGGAAAGAATAGTGTTAAAAATAACTGAAAACCATCTCAGGTAAGTTGCTCTCATAAACAGCCTTCATGTATTAATTTCCCATTAGGTTTTGCAAGCAAAATATTCCAGACTACATATACTGTATTTGGAATTACTATTGATGCATTATTCACACATCAGTGTTTTTGTCACTGATTTCCATCAGTGATTGTGAGCCAAAACCAGGAGCAGAGTGTATATAGAGATATGGTATAATTGAAAGATCTGCACCTGTTCTGAAGGTGCCAAAACAGGAGTGGAGAAGGAGTTGCATGATATTGAAGGTGTGTAGATCCAGGTGGAGGAGCCCGGCTCTACACATTATACGGAGAGGGGAGGGCCTGTCCTGGCTGCACTGCCTGCTTCACATTATTCAATATACAATGGCAGGTTACAGCCAGGAAGCTCCTCCCCTCCCTCCCCAGATCCTGATCAAGGCCTGTGGTTCCCCCACCATCCGCCACCAGCCCATGGCCTGCTGCCCCCCTTGGCTGTCCTTACCTAGCTCTGAATTCTCCTTCTGCAAATGGCAAGGGGAGGAGCCGGAGCATCTTCTCTCCTACATAGTGCCACATACCTGTTACATCCAGTGATGTCACCTTTGATATAGATGTTCTCTTTCCTCATCTTCTCCATTCACACCAGACCGCCATGATGATTTTTCAGCCATCTCCCGTCTCTGCAGAGATTTACAAACAGACATTAGTTTCCCATTTTTCCATCATCTTCACAACTTCTAAATACCCCATCTTGCTCTCCAATACTATACTGCAGAAACTGTCCACCGGAACATACTAGTACCACACAGAAAGTGCCCCCATCAACAATTATTGGCACACAGTGCTCTAAAAAAAATAACTGCGCCCAGTAAATGCTGTCCCGGACACTAATAGTATAAACATAATGTCCCCAAAAATAATTGTGCTAAGCTAATACTTTGCCAGGGTGCCCATCAAAGTAAAAGTGCTCCCCAAAATCCCACCAATAGAAGTAATTCTCTGCCAGAGTGCATAATGCCCCCTAGTAGTAATAATTCTCCTTATAATATGACAATACAAGAAGTACCCCCACTTAGTGCTCGCAGTTGAGCCGATGTCCCCATAATGTATGTCAGTATAAAATACCCCATATATATAGTGCCCCAGTAAAAGCCCCCATAGTGCTCCTCTCCCCCTTCCCCATAGACACTAATAGTATAAACATAATGGCCCCAAAAATAATTGTGCTAAGCTAATCTTAGTGCCCCAGCACATGCCTCCATTGTGCTCCTTTCCCCCTTCCCCATAGTGCCCCCCATAATATGCCAGTAAAAAATGCCCCTTCTTAGTGCCGCCTGCAGATGCCCCATAGTGCTCCTCTCCCCCATAATGTGCCAGTAAAAAATCCCCCTTCTTAGTGCCACCACCAGCATCCTGAGGACGATGATACAGATGAATATGGAGATGAGCGCTTCCACAATTAAAAAAATAAAAAATGAATGGTCGGTGTGCCCCTGCATGTGACTACAATAGAAGTGGCAGCAGTAGCAGCACAGCATAGAACACACAAGGCAATAGATGTGTGTATGTGTGTCAAGTAGGGTGTAGTGGTAATGGTAATGGCAGTAGGGGTAATGGAAGTGGCAGTAGGGAAATAGCAGCAGGGAATAGCAGCTGCAGTAGTGGCAGAAGCAGCCATATGGTATGGAATATGATGGTAGGCAGGCAGACAGCAGCAGTGGCATGATGGGACACCTTCAACAAGAGCATATCTATTCATTAGACTCAGCCAGAAGAATGTGAAAATCCTCATGGATCCATGTCTCATCCATTTTGACAAAAGTGATGTTTTATACACTGGCGCTGGTCAACTTTGTCTATTTGAGTGTCATGATATCCCCAGCCATGCTGAAACCCCTCTCTGAGATGACAAGAGGCTGGGCAAAAAAGAACAGAGATAGAATACTGGGCCAGTTTGGACCACTGTTCTAGTTGACGTTGATGGGGCCAGGGAACACTGTATGCACTGTAGAAACATTATGGTAGGCAGGCAGACAGCAGTGACATGATGGCAGCATCAGCAGCTTTACGGTACAGAACATGATAGCAAGCAGGCAGACAGTGCTGTGGTATGATAGGGCACCATCAGCAAGGGCAGATCTATTCTTCAACTGAAGGAGTGTGGAAATCTTCCTGGAATCATGGCTTGTTCATTTTGGCAAAAGTGATGTTTTGTAAATTGTCAAAGGGCAACTTTGCCTGTTTGTGTGTCGCGATGCAAGCTGCCACACTGAAAACCCTATTGGAGATTACACTGGAGTCTTAACAAGACAAAACAAAGAGAGCATACTGGGTCATTTCAGGCCACTGTTTCAATCTGCCAGTCCAGATGTCATTAGGGTCAGTGAACATAGTACTGTATGCAAAGGAGAAAGTCCAGAGTCCAAGTAGGACTGAACCTGGATGCTGAGGCGATATATCTCCATTTGCTAATTTGCTTCAGCTTGGCATGGTACATGGAAAAATTGCTCCATCATGTTGATAATACTGAACTGGCTGCTGTGGATTCAACTGCTTGTGGTAGCAGAGACAGCAGGACATGGATGACTTGTTAGGAGTATAGTAATAATCCCTTTTAGGTTCACACCAGCTTGAGAGAGTGAGACCACAATGTGTATAATAGAACTGGGTATTTTACTCAGGAACCTCTTCAGCAAGTGGTTCAGTACAGATATCTAATATAGCCTCTTTATAAACAGGAACACAGGCAAACTAGTAGCTCAGTTATTAACGGTGACAGTCTCTTTCTAGATTATTCAAATGTTCTTTATTGTGGCCTCTTCAAAGGACTACAGTACGCGACAGGCGTCTCTGATGAGCTGCCACTGCCTGACCTTGAAATAAGATATGCTCACTGCTGATTTGGTTTGGTGCATGACAAAATTATTCACTAATTTACCCTACTTGTACAGACGCTTTAACATCTGTAAGTTGTAATTCCAGCGAGTTGGAACGTTGTGGATTGAGCGATATAACAGCAGACCATTTGTAGCTGCAAGTGCAAGGCATTCCTTGCCACATATGAATGGCTGTAATGCGAAGACAGTCTCCTGAACATGACCAACAGCCCCTGCAAGCCAGTTTTTTCAAAAAGTGTTGCACAACTAAATTATTTCCTCCAAAGGCATTCCGGCCACAGTGTTCCTGCCATTGTCACTGACCCCATTGCCAAGTTGAAGTTGGTGAGGAGACAGCCAGCTGAATGTTTGCTGCTTGATGCACTTTAGCAAGTGATCGGCTGTGTGGCTACTCTCACTCAGGCTGATCAGCTCTAACACTGCATGGCAAGACTTTACTTTACACATACAAGTGCATCTCAATAAATTAGAATATCATCAAAAAGTTTTTTTTTTCAGTAATTCAATTCAAAAAGTGAAACAAGTAGATTATATAGAGTCATTAGAAACAGAGTGAACTTTTTCAAGTGTTTATTTCTGTTGATGTTGATGATTATGGCTTATAGCCAAGGAAAACCCAAAAGTCATTATCTCAGAAAATTAGAATATTATATTAGACCAACTGTATTTTTTTTTTTAAACACAGAAATGTTGGCCAAATGAAAAGTATATACAGTAAATGCACTCAATACTTGTTGGGGCTCCTTTTGCATGAATGACTGCATCAATGCGGCATGGCATGGAGGCAATCAGCCTGTGGCACTGCAGAGGTGTTATGGAAGCCCAGGTTGCTTTTATAGCAGCCTTCAGCTCATCTGCATTGTTGGGTCTGGTGTCTCTCATCTTCCTCTTGACAATACCCCATAGATTTTCTATGGGGTTAAGGTCAGGAAAGTTTGCTGGCCAATCAAGCACAGTGATACTGTGGTTATTAAACCAGGTATTGGTACTTTTGGCAGTGTGGACAGGTGCCAAGTCCTGCTCGAAAATAAAAATTCCATCTCCAAAAAGCTTGTCGGCAGAGGGAAGCATGAAGTGCTCTAAAATTTCCTGGTAGACGGCTGCACTGACTTTGGTCTTAAAGCACATGGACCTACACCAGCAGATGATATGGGTCCCCAAACCATCAGGGCCGTATTAGCAACTAGGCACCGGGGGCACAGTGCCTAGGGCGGCGGGTTGAGTGGGGCGGGGGGGGGTGCTGCTGTCGGGTGGCGCGGGGTATCGGCGCTCACTAGCCTGCAGGAGGAGGGGGGATGAAGCGCTGGTAGCGCTGTACAGTACTTACTCCTCCTCCTGCTTGATCTTCCTGAGGCCGGCGCTGCTGTGTCCTGACTGCCTGCAGCGTCAGGACGTACAGAGTGCCCTCTGACCTGACGCTGCAGGAGGTCAGGTGACTTCAGCGCGGGCCCCTGGAAGAGTAGAGAGTGGGGACACAGCCAGGACCGGAGGTAAGTTGTTTTTTTTGTTTTTTCTTGTCTGAAGTGGGGACCAAAAAGGGATCTTAAAAGGTGGGGACAGAATGGGGAGGGGATCTGAAATGGTGGGACAGAATGGGGGGGTCTGAAATGGTGGGACAGAATGGGGGGAATCTGAAATGGTGGGACAGAATGGGGGGGTCTGAAATGGTGGGACAAAATGGGGGGGATCTGAAATGGTGGGACAGAATTGGGGGGGTCTGAAATGGTGGGACAAAATGGGGGGGATCTGAAATGGTGGGACAGAATGGGGGGGGTCTGAAATGGTGGGACAGAATGGGGGGGGGTCTGAAATGGTGGGACAGAATGGGGGGGGGTCTGAAATGTTGGGACAGAATGGGGGGGTCTGAAATGTTGGGACAGAATGGGGGGGGGTCTGAAATGTTGGGACAGAATGGGGGGGGGGGTCTGAAATGTTGGGACAGAATGGGGGGGGGTCTGAAATGTTGGGACAGAATGGGGGGGATCTGAAATGTTGGGACAGAATGGGGGGGATCTGAAATGTTGGGACAGAATGGGGGGGATCTGAAATGTTGGGACAGAATGGGGGGATCTGAAATGTTGGGACAGAATGGGGGGGTCTCAAATGGTGGGACAGAATGAGGGAATCTGAAATGGTGGGACAGAATGGGGGGGCAGAATGGGGGGGTCTGAAATGGTGGGACAGAATGGGGGGGGTCTGAAATGGTGGGACAGAATGGGGGGGTCTGAAATGGTGGGACAGAATGGGGGGGGTCTGAAATGGTGGGACAGAATGGGGGGGATCTGAAATGGTGGGACAGAATGGGGGGGATCTGAAATGGTGGGACAGAATGGGGGGGATCTGAAATGGTGGGACAGAATGGGGGGGATCTGAAATGGTGGGACAGAATGGGGGGATCTGAAATGGTGGGACAGAATGGGGGGGATCTGAAATGGTGGGACAGAATGGGGGGGATCTGAAATGGTGGGACAGAATGGGGGAATCTGAAATGGTGGGACAGAATGGGGGGGGTCTGAAATGGTGGGACAGAAATGGGGACCAGAAAGGGGGGTTCTAAAATGGAGGCCAGAAAAGGGGTTCTGACATGGGGCCAGAAGGGGGGGGGGTCTGACATGGGCCCCAGAAGGAGAGTTCTATATGGGGGCCACAAAAGTATGATATGGGGCCAGAAAGGGGGGGTATGATTGGGGATCTAATTAGGGGTCTAGAGGGGTCTGATTGAGAGTCTGGAGGTCTGATTGGGGGTCTGGAGGCCTTATGAGGGTCTGATAGGGGGTCTGGAGGTCTAATGGGGGTCTGATTGAGTGTCTGGAGGTCTAATGAGGATCTAATAGGGGGTCTAATGAGGGTCGGATTGGGGCTTTGGAGGTCTAATGAGGGTGAGATATGGGTTTGGAGGTCTAATGGGGGTCTGGAGATGGGGGGTCTCATCTGGGGTTTGATATGGGGGACCTGATCTGAAAGGTAAGGGGGGTACTGTTTTTCTGTGTGGTGCCAGTATTTTCAGTGGGGCTGTTTCTGTAGTATAGTATGGGGGGCGGGCAGGGTGAGATGTGGAGAAGGTGAGAGGATGATGGAAAAGTAGGAAAGTAAAATGTCTGCTTGTTGAACTCTTCAGAGACGAGGCGCGGCTGAAAGAAGTCACCCTGGCGGTCTGGTCTGACAGAAGAAGAGGAAAGAAAACGTCATCAGAGAAGTCACTGGATGTAAGAGGTACATATGTGGCGCTGTATGACCCTGTATGCTCTGTAGTGCTGTATGAAACGTTTTCCAAGTCTGTCTTTGAAGGGGTTGTCTTTTTTTTTTTTTTTTTTTTTTTTTGTACGAGCGCTGCTTTCTCTGCTCTGTTTACTGCTCTTCACTGCAAATTCTATGGCGAGCAGGTGAACAGAGCAGAGAAAGCAGCTCTCATATGAGCTCTGCCCTCTCTTCAAACAGCTGATCGTCAGGGTGCCGGAGGACCCCAGCCGATCTGATATTGATGACCTATCGTGAGGATAGGTCATTAGTAGTAAAAAGAGGACAACCCTTTTAACAGTAGGACTGGAGAGAAGGGATTAGGTTGAGAATTTGGCAAGGGGGGGGCATTTCAATATTTGCCTTGGGCATCAGAAAAGCTTGGTGCACCAGCGGCAGGTGGGGGGGGGGGGGTACAGACTGAGGGTAGTTGGGTGTATGGGGATAGTGGGGTAGTTGGGCGGGGGTTAATTGGCTTGGCTTGTTTGACCTTCTGTACCTGTTCTGTGTCTTGATCCACTGTGTTCCATGTTTAGCCTAGTAGTGCTCTAACTGAGTCTGATAGCTTGGCAGTGCTAAACTGTTTCTGATCCTGTCTGTTCTATGTCCAGCCTGGCAGTGCCTACTTCTTCTATTCCAGTCTGTTCCATGTCTTGCCTGCAGTGCCTTACTGCTTCTGTTCCTATCCTGTGTATGTCCTGCCTTCGGGAGAGGGCTCTCGGCAGTGGCGTAGCTACAACTGACTGGACCCCACAGCAATTTTTTGTACGCCCCGCCCCCCCCCCCCCCCCCCGACCTGGCATCGCATTTTAGCATATGTAACAGTGGGTTCACATCACGTTTTTCATATCTGTTTGAAGTATATATTGATTAAAAAAAGGTATCATATAAAAATATGTAGCACACCTACGTTTTTGTTAACATATATGCTTTTTTTTTTTTTTTACAATGGAACTGTATGGTGAACGGACACCACTGTATGGATCAGTCTGAGGCATCTGTTAATTTATACATTTTTTGTATACATTATACTGATGGTAAAAATGTAATGTGAACCCAGGTCCTTTGTGCCACAATCTGCAACTTTTCCCCACTAATGCCAGGTCTAAAAAAGGTGGCGTAGGCAGGGAAGGGGATACAGTTATTGCCATACAGTTATTGGATAACACTACCATACAGTGACTGGATACTTCCATACAGTGACCGGATAAAACCGCCATACAGTCACTGGATAACACCACCATACAGTCACTGGATAACACCGCCATACAGTGACTGGATACTTCCATACAGTGACCAGATAAAACCATCATACAGTAACTGGATAACACCACCATACAGTGACTGGATACTTCCATACAGTGACCGGATAAAACCGCCATACAGTCACTGGATAACACCACCATACAGTCACTGAATAAAACCGCCATACAGTCACTGGATAACACCGCCATACAGTGACTGGATACTTCCATACAGTGACCAGATAAAACCATCATACAGTAACTGGATAACACTGCCATACAGTTACCGGATAGCAACACCATATGGTCACCGGATAACACCTCCATACAGTGACCGGATACCACAATAGCGACCAGATAGCACCTTCATACAGGGACTGGATAACGCCGCCATACACTAGAAAACACTGCCATACAGTGAGCGAAAGGGTATAACAGGGCGCAATACAGTGAATGACTAGGGGCACTGTACAGGGTATGGTAAGAGTGCACAATGCAGGGTATAAGGGAGCACAGTACGGGGTGGGGGGCACAGTATGGGGTGGCACAGTCACATGACCCTGTGACGTTAGAAGGTCCTTATGGTGCATGCGTTTAGACACCATCATAATAAGAGGCAGAGGAGTGAGTCAGGGGCCCTGGATGGACAGGAGGGGTGGACACCGCAAGTAGGTGGAAGGGGCTCTGTGGGGGATTCATACAAGAAGTATCAGTTGGAAAAGTTCCCTGCCCCCCCCTCCTGTCCCACAAAGAAGAGACAGTCACAGTGCAGACACACTTACAGGCTGTCTGCATCCCTTCACACTGCTGCTCCACTGGGATCTCACTCCTCCTCAGGCGGCACGTCCTGTGTAGAGGGGGCGTGTCTAAAGCTTCTCAGGCAAGATCTCCTGCTCTGCTGAATGAAGTGAAGAGGGGGTGTGTCTAAAGCTCCGTAGCACAGGAGCTTGTAAAGGAGGACAGTGGCAGCCGGCCTCTGCATGATGTTGACGTTCCAGTCTGATGCTGCGGCCCTGCTACTGCTCCCGGGCCCCTTCTGCCCTCGGGCCCCGAAGCAGTGGCTTCCCCTATAGCTACACCCCTGGCTCTTGGGTTCTCCTTAGGGAGGATCTCTAGTCTATGTACAGCTCTGCCTGTGACCGCCATGCTTCCGTTCTACATGGGATCCAGGCATCTGCTTGTGTGCTGGTTCCCGTTTGTCGTCTGATCCGTGTCCTGTGTTTGGTTGGGTTCCAGTCCTGTTGTCTGTGGTTCTTTGCATGTAGCGGCCAAGTGTACCGGGACCATCCCGTAGGTGCGACCAGTGAACCCTCGGCCCAGTTCATGCCCACCACCAGGGGCTCTATGAGGAACGAAGCACTTGGTTCTGTGGTAGAGCTACCACTATTGTCTAACCTGCTTTTCAGTACTGTCATGTTCATTTTTTTCATGCATAATAAAGTACTCTATTGGTCCCTGGTCTGTTATCTACCCATGTTATGTTTGCATGACGTTCTGGAGCTCTGTCTGGGCCCCCGGAACATTAATCAAGGGGAGGGGGGTATGTGCAAAGCATACGGGTTGTTGCAAAAGCAGTGCTCCAATGATTCAGCCCTGCCCCCTGCTGCTCTAACTTGTTCGTTTTGCATATGAATAAAAACACAGTTACATCTGCAGCTGTTTAACATACAGACAAAAGAATACTTTTAATCATTATGATGAGCCCTACCACGTAGTCTGCCTGATTTAATAGTGTTGATCATGCTGACAGAGCCTCTTTTAAAAAATCAGGTACCAGTATATATGATTTTTTTTTTTTTCAATTTAAATTGGGTTGCTAGTTGGCTCCTGCACTTTAGAAAGTGATTTTGAGTGCTGTAGCTTTAAATAACAATCCAAGAACATGATTGTCAATGGCTGACTGCAGCAAAGCAAAACACAATACACTAAATGACCCTTGTCCTGTACATAACTAAAACTTCTCTCTCTATATCAATGAATTAAATCAATGTATCAAACAAAATCACTAAGGCTACTTTCACAGTAGCGTTTTAAAATTCCGGTATTGAGTTCCGTCATAGGGGCTCAATACCGGAATAAAACGCTTCAGTTTTGTCCCCATTCATTGTCAATGGGGACAAAACTGAACTGTAGACAACGGAATGCTCCTGAAAGCATTCCGTTCCGTCTTCAGACCAGAGAACAAACTGCAGCATGCTGCGGTTTGCTCTCCGGTCCAGGCATCCGCACCAAGACGGATCCGGAATGACCCCCAATGCAAGTCAATGGGGGTGGATCCGTCTGGTGTGACCATAATGGTAACCGGATCCGCCCTTCATTGACTTTCAATGGAGTTCATTACGGATCCGGCTACACATAGACACATACAGACATAGACATACACATAAACATACACACACATATAGACATACAAATACACATACATACTTACATGCTCCCCGGCAGGTCTTCGGAGCGTCGGAGGGACAGGACGGCGCGCACAGGTGACGATTCCACCAGGCGCCCAGCAGAGGGCGCTGTGGGGAATCGTGACCTGTGTGAGCCGTCCTGTCCCTCTGACGCTCCGAAGACCTGCCGGGGAGCATGTAAGTATGTATGTGTGTTTTTGTCTATATGTGTGTGTATGTATGTACTGTGTGACATGTGTGGGGCCGGAGCGCGGTTCCGGCTCCACACGTCACTGCGGCAGGCCTGATCCGGCAGCACCCTTCACCTGCCGGATCAGGCCTGCCGCCAGTGTGAAAGTAGCCTTAGTCTTTCTCTATGAGACCCTGATCTTGCTATATTGGTTGTGTGTCTTAAAGATAACGGTCTTTCTTTTCTTTATGCCTCATCAATGTCCAAGCTCTGAATTGCATAATGACATAATTTCCTTATTTAGGATCATAGGGGGTCAATTATTAAACTGGTGTCAAGTGGAACTGACTTAGTTGCCCATAACAACCAATCGAATTCCTCATTTCATTTTACAAAGGAGCTGTCAAAAATGGAAGGTGGAATCTGATTGATTTCTATACGTAAGTAAGCCAGTTATACATTACACCAGTTTGATAAATGACCCCCATAATGCCGTTGACAGATGTCTATATCATCTATCATTAATGATCAGCCCACCAGTCAGGAGTTCATGTGATCATTCATCTTTATCTTTACTGTTTGTTTGGAAGCCAAATTTTGGGGAAATTCGAAATATATTTGACTTATTTATAATCGAAGGAAGGAATTTCCCTCTCTAGTTTTAGGCACTCTGGCATCCTTGGCACCTCATAGGGATTTTTGCCATGAGGCATCTGGTCTTTTTTAACCTTTTCAACTATGTAACTATGTGAATATGTTTGTGCTTATGTAAATACCCATAAAAACTGAATCTGCTCTTGACTGAATTTATTCATTCTTTCAGATGTTTTGATATTGTGGCCGCAGAACCTCCGCCTCCAGAGTATAGGATTGAAGAAAATACCTATATTGGAATAAAGAGAGATTCTAGACAGACACCCACTTCTAACCTTTACTACAATCATTTTATGTGATTATAAAGTATGTCTCCTCAATCATATGATTGCAAGAATTAACGATTGAATATCATGTGAACATATCCTTGTAATCCTTCAATTCTTCATGATAACTGTATCAATAAATGTATATTAAGCTGACTAAACATTTGTTAATTGAATATATAGAACACAGTTTAAAGTTTTGTTCTGGTATGCATCACCTTCGTTAACCCCTTCCCGCCCAGCGCCGTACTAGTCTTTAAAGATGCAGCAGATTCATACAGCAGATACCTGCAGCTGATGTCCACAACCGGCAGTAATGCCGATCGCGGATATTTAACCTCTCAGATGCTGTGGTCAATCGTGACCACGGCATCTGAGCGTACATAACGCCGGAAGCGCGTGCTTCCGGTGTTGCTCTGGCTCCCCCGTGTGGTGATCGGAGGAGCTGGAGCGTGTCTGCAGCAGCCCCTATCATAGTGAATGACAGCAGGCTGCTGCATAGACTTTCCTATGGAGCCCTTCTGTGTAATAGGGCTCCATAGGAAAGCAGTAAAATCATCATAGACTCCAATGTAAGTGCATTGGAGTCTATGATAAAAGCAATCAGGCGATTGCTTGTTATAGTTCCCTATGGGAACTATAAAAAAGTGTAAAATAATTAAAGTTTTTAAAAATTAAAAAAAAAAAAAAAATTCAAATCACCCCCCTTTCCCCAAAATAAAAGTATTAAAAAAAAATACATATCATGGGTATCGCCATGTGTGAAAACACCTATATTATAAAAATATAAACATTTCTTTCCCATACAAAAAACAGCGAAACGGAAAAAGAGTCAAAATGGCCGATTTGCCGTTTTTTTTTTGTAGCTTTTTTTTCTAAAAATAATTAAATAAAAAGTGATCAAAAAGTCATTCACACCCCGGAATGGTATAAATGTAAAGTTCAGATTGCTCCACAAAAAATGAGCCCCCATACAGCTCCATACACATAAATACCAAGAAGTTATAGAGGTCAAAATATGGCGACAAAAAAAAATCCAACTTTAGAATTATTTTATCACTATCAAAACGCAAGAAAAACTATACATATTAGATATCGCCGGATTCATAATGACCTGTAGAATGAAAGTAACTGGTCAGTTTTAATGCACATTGAACGCTGTAAATAAAAAAAAAAACCCGTAAAACTGTGGCAGAATTGCATTTTTTTTCCATTTCAACCGGTTTGGAATTTTTTTCCCGCTTCCCACTATGTCATATGTAATATTAAATGGTGGCGTTGGACAGTACAACTTGTCCCGCAAAAAACAAGCCCTCACACGGCTATGTGAACGGAAAAATAAAAAAGTTATGGCTGTGTGAAGGCAGGGAGCGCAAAATGAAAACGCAAAAACAAAAAACCTCCAGGGGTGAAATGGTTTAAATAATAATTTATGAAGGGGGTTGTACTTTTGTAATGTATCTATTTGGCCATTAATACTCCTATCTTTTTCTCTAGGCCAGTGGTGGAGAACCTATGGCACTGGTGCCAGAGGTGGCACTCAGAGCCCTCTATGTGGGCACCTGCACCATGGAAAAAGTCTGTGTTGTACCAATATGCCTTAGACTTTTCCTGCCATTCATCAGCTTAGGGTGCACTATGAACAGCACAGGTAGCACATTGAATGTAGGCAGGCTATTATAGATAAATGATAAAGTACATGGAAGATATACTATATTGGACTGTAGTATTCAGGTTAAATTGCCATATTGGCACTACAATAAATAAGTGGGTTTTGGGTTGTATTTTGAGGACTCAGTCTCTAAAAGGTTTGCCATCACTGCCCTAGGCCCATGCAGCTCTTTTCCATTTCCTGTGATGTTATGGCTGTGGGTGTGTCAAAGCAGCAAGAGCAGCAGTGATAGGGGAGTGTAACTAGCTGATTGAAGGAGCTATAAACTATCTGAGCAGGGCTGAAGTTGTGGCAAAGGAGAAGTGCACAGGATTTAAACAAACCAAAAGGATATGTTTTCATGGTTAAAAAAGGTCATGGGAGTTCTTCAACCCAAACCAAACAGCCACTTTCACCTTCCTGACAGCCTAATTTTGAAAATCTGACGTGTCACTTTATGTAATAACTTGGAATGTTTTTGCTCATCCAAGCAAATCTGAGATTGTGTTTTGTGACACATTGTACATGGTAAATTTGGGTTGATATGTTAACCATTCTATTACCATGGTGTTTTCCCCATGTATTTGACATTATTTTTCACGGAACACCTTAGACCTTTCTTTTGTGCCATTAGAAGACAGATTTAATAAAGGCTATGTACACTTTTGGGGACAATTTTTTTGGATTGCATTTTACTCGTTTGGGGCTAAAAAAAAACATTTTTTTCAAATGGTCTTTATTAAAAATATTGAGCTGTTATGTCACAAAGGGTTAATTGTTTTTCCAGTATCCTACTTTCACTTTGTGCTGTCTTCTAATTACCCTTATCTCTAAAAAAAGGTCATAAACACTTATTTGAGCTATATTCTTATCAGTAAGATAAGAACTGAGCTATAATGAGTGTTTATAATGTCAGAGAGCAGAAATAAGGAGTCTGTCAGCTACCCAACTAATGGAAAAGAGAAAAGATCCAGATCCCTCTATTAGAGCATCTCAGCTATGTACAGAAAACAGGATTACATATTTTTAATAAAGACCAACTGAAAAAAATTTATTTTGCTCATAATGAGTATAATGCACTAATAAAAAATTGTTCCCTTTAAGGAAAAACTGCAAAAATTATGAAAAATGTATGGTTTTTCTTATCAATTTGTTTACTAATAGAGATGAGTGAGTAGTGAAATATTCGAAAGTTCGAAATTCGATTCGAATAGACCGCGATATTCGACTATTCGACCGAATATCGAATCCCATTAAAGTCTATGGGAAAAAATGCTCGCCACTTGGAAATCTCAATTCGACCACTTGGAGGTCACCAAGTCCACCCTGAAACCTCAGAAAAAGATGCCAACACTGCTGGAATGCAACTGGGACAGCAGGGGAAGCATGTCTGGGTGCATATAACGCGCCCAAGTCGCACTATTATGCCACTATCACAGCCTCTCAACAATACACTCCAAAGACAATATAACCTCTCTGTAAAGTGAGACCATACAAGGAAACCTTCTTTCCTCTACATTGCCATGGACCCCAAGCCAAACTAGACAAAAAAGATAAAATTCTGCACCCCTTAAAATCACGTTGCCTATGACAACCACAGATGGCATAGGCAAGGGGGAAAGCAATCAAGCCATCACTATTTTTCCCTCTGTGCCATCCCTGCCTTGCCCAGGCACATGTCCCAAAACATCATCCACGCCCGAGTAACACGGTTACTGCAAAAGGCCATTTGACCACCAACACTTTGGTTTGAGGCCGGGGATGCTACATCTCCCTGACAGCACACTGGGTGAATGTTGTGGAGGTGGGGACGGGCAAACCTGCTACCCCCACCCAAGTTTGGGGCCTTGGTTCTGTCTGGATTTCCGCAACCCTTACAGACAGCTCGGCAAACCCCTCCTTCCCCTTCTAGATTTGTTAAATCTGTCCACCACCCAGTCAAGTCCACAAAGTCCAGTCTCGTCGATAGCCTGCAGAAACTGCAGGGACCTCACTCTGACCCTCCTTCCTCCCACCCTGCACAATGTTATCAACCCAGTGTTCCCACCCATGCAAGAATCGCAGGAGCTATCTGAGGATTTTGTTTGTTCTGATGCCCAAACACTGGAGCAAGCTCCATCTCTAGCTGATGGTGGTGTGGAACGGGCACTAAAGTGTAAAATGATTAGGGACGATGATGAGACACAGTTGCCAGCAAGGGAGGCTGTTGGAGCAAAGTGAGGCAGTGTAAGAGGAGGTGGTTGAGTATGACGAAGTCAGTGACCCGACCTGGCCCAGTGTCATGTCTAGCAGGTAAAGCAGTGGGGATGTTGAGGGATGCGTAGGACCGCAAAAGGCAGGAAGAGGCCGTGGGCTGGCCAGAGGCTCATGGAGAAGGCAGGCTAGAGCCCGCAGGGCCGCATCTCTTCCCTATAACAGGCCCCCACACAAAGCTCTCCCATCGAGGGCTCTTAGGTCCTTGTTGTGAAAATATTTTAATGAGTGCGCAAAGTTAGCTTGAGGTGAGCCCTCGAAAAAATTAAGTGGAGGCCAAAGAGGTGAGACCTCTTAAAAATTGTATTAAGGCCCAAGAGGTGGGCCATGATAAAAATTGCTTGTAGGCCCAAGAGGTGAGCCATGATAAAAATTGCTTGTAGGCCCAAGAGGTGAGCCATGATAAAAATTGCTTGTAGGCCCAAGAGGTGAGCCATGATAAAAATTGCTTGTAGGCCCAAGAGGTGAGCCATGATAAAAATTGCTTGTAGGCCCAAGAGGTGAGCCATGATAAAAATTGCTTGTAGGCCCAAGAGGGGAGCCATGATAAAAATTGCTTGTAGGCCCAAGAGGTGAGCCATGATAAAAATTGCTTGTAGGCCCAAGAGGGGAGCCATGATAAAAATTGCTTGTAGGCCCAAGAGGGGAGCCATGATAAAAATTGCTTGTAGGCCCAAGAGGGGAGCCATGATAAAAATTGCTTGTAGGCCCAAGAGGTGAGCCATGATAAAAATTGCTTGTAGGCCCAAGAGGTGAGCCATAAATATTTATTTATTTATTTATTTATTTTTTTTTACGGAGCAATTCTACGGCGGTTAAGGAGGAGGAGGAGGTGGAGGAGGAAATGGCACTTCATACAGATGGCACTTCACTTTTGGCTGCTTTCCACTGTTGGAGAAGCAAAGTCCGGGTTAATCCACTTGCTGTTCGTTTTGATTAGCGTCAGCCTGTCGGCACTGTCAGTTGACAGGCGGCTGCGCTTATCGGTTATAATGCCCCCGGCTGTGCTGAACACCCTTTCTGATAGCATGCTGGCGGCAGGGCAGGCAAGCACCTCCAAGGCATACAGGGACAGTTCCAGCCACGTGTCCAACTTGGAGACCCAGTAAGTGTAGGACGCCGAGGGATCGGGGAGGACAGGGGTACGGTCTGCCAGGTACTCCCGCAACATCCGCCGATACTTGTCCCTCCTGCTGATAGCAGGCCCCGCAGTGATGGAAGTTGCACGAGGGGGTGCCATGAACGTGTCCCACACCTTGGAGAGTGTTCCCCTGGTGGCTGTGGGCCTGATCGATGTTGTGGGACTCTGGGAGACCCTCTCCTCTCTGCCGCCAGCGATGGTGGGTGGGAAAATCTCCATCATGTTCGGCACGAGTTCCCTCTGGTATTCCAGCAATCGATTCGTCCTCTCCTCTACCGGAATAAAAGAGGAGACGTTATCTTTATACCGGGGGTCCAGGAGTGCGAAGACCCAGTACAGTTTGTTCTCCACTATCCGGACAACACGTGTGTCCCGGGAAAAGCAGCCCAGCATGAAGTCAGCCATGTGTGCCAGACTCTGAATAGGCATGACGTCACTGCCCCCACCAGAAGGATCACTTGCCATTTCCTCCTCTTCCGCCTCCTCTCCGCCCCATCCGCGCTGAACCAATGGGACGCACACAGCCTGACTGCTACCCTCGCCGCCAGCATCCTCCTCCTCTTCCACAGCCACCTCCACGTCGTCCTCCTCATCCTCCTCCTCCTCCTCCTCCTGCAACTGCCACCGAGAAGCAGACAAAAGTGTGGTCTGACTGTGTAGCTCCGTTGCGTCTCCTCCTACTCCCGTCTCCTCTGCGTGCAATGCGTTCTCCCTTATTGCGATGAGCGATTCTTTAAGGACGCATAGGAGCGGGATGGTTACGCTCACTATAGCGTCCTCGCTGCTGATTTTCTTGGTGGACTCCTCAAAGATACGCAGTACATCGCATATGTCTGCCATCCATGGCCACTCGTGGTTGGCAAACTGAGGGAGCTGAGTTGGAGGCACGCGTGGATTCATAATCTGGTACTCCATCAATGCTCTCTGCTGCTCACACACCCTGGCCAACATGGAATAGGTGGAATTCCAGCGAGTCGGCAGGTCGCACAACAGCCGATGTTCAGGCAAATGGAGGCGTTGCTGGAGTTTTTTTAAGCTAGCAGCAGCTACAGTTGACTTCCGAAAGTGAGCGCACAAGCGCCGCACTTTCACCAGTAGCTCTGCCAGGTTGGGGTAAGTCTTTAGAAATTTTTGGACTACCAGATTAAAAACGTGGGCCAGGCATGGTACGTGATTGAGTTCGGCAAGCTCCAGAGCCGCCACCAGGTTATGGCCGTTATCGCACACGACCATGCCTGGTCCTAGCTGCAGCGGCGACAGCCACATCTCCGTCTGCTGCAATATGGCGTCCCTCACCTCTGGGGCGCTGTGCTTCCTGTCGCCCAAGCTGATGAGCTTAAGCACCGCCTGCTGACGTCTCCCCACGCCAGTGCTGCAACGCTTCCAGCTAGCGGCTGAGGGCGATTTTAAGGCAGAGGAGGAAGAGGAGGGGGGTTTATCAGAACCCCTGCTGGCAATCTTGGGCGGGGGTGGTAGGTAGGCCGTCTCTGTTTGCGACCCCGTCCCCGCTTCCACAACATTCACCCAGTGTGCCGTCAAAGAGATGTATCGTCCCTGGCCGCAAGCGCTTGTCCACGAGTCGGTGGTCAAGTGGACCTTTGCGCTGACTGCATACCTCAGGGCCCGCCTGATGTTACGCGACACGTGCTGGTGCAGGGCGGGGACGGCACTCCGGGAAAAGTAGTGGCGGCTGGGGACGGAATAGCGAGGTGCGGCAGCCGCCATCAGGTCGCGGAAGGCCTGCGTCTCCACAAGCCTAAACGGCAACATCTCCAGGGCCAGCAGTTTGGAGATGTGGCAGTTTAAGGCTTGGGCTTGGGGATGACTCGAGGCGTACTTCCGCCTGCGGTCGAACGCCTGCGAGATGGACAGTTGATGGGACGAGGAGTGTGAAGGTGCAGGCGAAGATGCGGGGGAAGGGGAGGCAGCAGGAGAAGGCCCCAAAGTAGTCGAGGCAGAGGGAGATGTGGAGGTGTCCTGGCTGGAGGTCTGGACCGCAGTGGCAGCACACAACAAAGGGGAAGAGGCAGTGGCAGGAAGACCTGGCGCAGGTTGTATTGCGTTTGCTCTCTCCCACTCAGCCCAGTGCTTGACTTCCAAGTGATGCCGCATGCCTGAGGTGGTCATATTGCTCTTCTCAGAGCCCCTACTCAGTTTTGAGTGGCAGAGTGTGCAAACCGCGCTCAGTTTGTCATCCGCACAAACATTAAAAAATCTCCACACCACAGAAGTACGAGGCCTCGATGGGGGAGCTTCGCGCGACTGCCTGCTGCCGGGAACAGCTTCGGCCCTGCTGGCTGTGGCCTCACTTCTCTGTCTGGACTGTCCTCTGCCTCTGGACATCCCTCTGCCTCTGGACATCCCTCTGCCTCTTGCTGCCTTTTTCGGTGCTGCGCAGACCACCACCTCTCCACTGCTTTCCCCGCTGGACATCACCCCTGGCCAAGTGGGGTCGGTCATTTCGTCATCCACCACCTCCTCTTCCACTTCCTCACTCTGCTCCTCCTCCTGCCCACTGGACATTCCAACAGCCTCCCTTGATGGCAACTGCGTCTCATCATCATCATCGCTCATGATAACAGATGCTGGTTCAGGGTCCACATCAGCAGGAGATGGCGAATACTCAAGTGGTTGGGCATCACTACAAACAAATTCCTCTGGTAGCTCCAGGGATTCTTCCGGCACATCTGAAAAGGACCCGAAAAGAGCTCCTGGGAGGGGTCAAGGGTGGGATGACTCTGTTGGCCAGGTGTGGAGGAAGGAGGGTCAGAGTGAGACTGTGTGGATGACTGGCTGGTGGACAACTGTGTGGAAGCGCTATCGGCTATCCATTGCACCACCTGTTCACACTGCTCAGGCCTCAACAGCGGTGTAACCCGCCCCCTGCTTAACTGTCCCATAAAGGCAGGAATTCTGGATGAGCGGGATCCTGGCTGACCCTCACCAGCACGCATTGTATCCCCACTGGCTTCAACAAGGCCCTCAACAGCATTTCCGCGCCCCCGTCCTCGTCCACGTCCGATTCCGCTAGCCCTCCGCATTTTTTTTTTTTTGGTTACAATATTTGGCATACACAGCCGTATACTACCAGGTCAGACGGTGTGTATTAACACCACGTATATAAAAGAGTTTTGCAGGCACGCAGAACGCACAGTACAGGTGCCAAATAAAAGGACTTTTTTTTAAATATGTCTGATTACACAGCCTTGTACTAACAGGTCAAACGGTGGGTATTAACAGCACGTATATAAAAGAGTTTTGCAGGCACGCAGAACGCACAATACAGGTGCCAAATAAAAGGCCTTTTTTTTTTTTTTAAATATGTCTGATTACACAGCCTTGTACTAACAGGTCAAACGGTGGGTATTAACAGCACGTATATAAAAGAGTTTTGCAGGCACGCAGAACGCACAATATAGGTGCCAAATAAAAGGACTTTTTTTTTTAAATATGTCTGATTACACAGCCGTGTACTAACAGGTCAGACGGTGGGTATTAACAGCACGTATATAAAAGAGTTTTGCAGGCACACAGAACGCACAATACAGGTGCCAAATAAAAGGACTTTTTTTAAAAAATATTTCTAGGTACATAGCCATGTACTACAAGGTCAGACGATGTGTATTAACACCGCGTATATAAAAGAGTTTTGCAGGCACGCAGAACGCACAATAAAGGTGCCAAATAAAAGGCCTTTTTTTTTAAATATGTCTGATTACACAGCCGTGTACTAACAGGTCAGACGGTGGGTATTAACAGCACGTATATAAAAGAGTTTTGCAGGCACGCAGAACGCACAATACAGGTGCCAAATAAAAGGACTTTTTTTTTTTTAAATATTTCTAGGTACACAGCCGTGTACTACCAGGTCAGACGGTGTGTATTAACACCATGTATATAAAAGAGTTTTGCAGGCACGCAGAACGCACAGTACAGGTGCCAAATAACAGGACTTTTTTTTAAATATGTCTGATTACACAGCCGTGTACTAACAGGTCAGACGGTGGGTATTAACAGCACGTATATAAAAGAGTTTTGCAGGCACGCAGAATGCACAGTACAGGTGCCTTATAAAAGGACTTTTTTTTAAATATGTCTGATTACACAGCCGTGTACTAACAGGTCAGACGGTGGGTATTAACAGCACGTATATAAAAGAGTTTTGCAGGCACGCAGAACGCACAATACAGGTGCCAAATAAAAGGACTTTTTTTTAAATATGTCTGATTACACAGCCGTGTACTAACGGGTCAGACGGTGGGTATTTACACCTGGTATACAAAAAGGGTATTGCAGGCACACAGAACCCAGAACACTAGAGCCAAAGAAACTGTATTTAAAAAAAAAAATGTATACAGCCATATACTGCCAGAAGATCAGATGGTGCATATACACACTAGGTATATAACAGGGTTTTGTAGCCAAAAAGAACGCAGAACAGTAGTGCCAAATATAGTTTGGTATGTAGCAGAGCACCTAATACACCACTAATGCCTCTCTCTGTCCCTACTCCAGCAGCTATCCCTGAATACAGCAGCCGTTCTCTGCAGAGTGTATATAGTAGTAAAGCTATCACTGTACTGCACTATAGTAGCCCTGATAAGGGCTTTTAATCACGCTCCTGCCTGTCCAACAGCTAAAACCTATCTCTCCCTTCTCCAGCATCTGTCCCTGACTAAGTTCACGCAGCATATGCGAACGAGCAGGAAGACCTGAGTTATTAATATTCGAGGTCACGTGGTTTTTCCAGCCAATCCATGTAGACGCCGTTTTCGCGCTGCCAGCCTGCTCCGCGGGCCTGTCCTACCCCCCCTGCATGGTGATTGGTGGAAAAAGAGCGCCGGGGAAGGTGGGAGAGGAAACAAATTCTAAGTGCGCCATCGCCGTTATACTCGATCGAAATCGAGTATGCCGAATAGCGTAGTATTCGATCGAATACCGGCTCGATCGAACACTACTCGCTCATCTCTATTTACTAACTGTTATAAATGTTTTCAAGACAAAACATTTTCAAAATGTCAAAATGTTTTAAGGAAGCAAAAAGGAAAAAAAAAATAGTGTACATTTTGTATTTTATACAAGTACGGTGGGGAATGTTTTCAAGTGCGTGCACGTACATCTGCTATACTATTGCTAAAACTAGAAACTATAGCTTTAACTTTATTTTTTATTTTCTTTATTTCTCGTTTTATTAATATGTTATTAATTTATTATTTAGTTATTTTTTTCTTTTTTTTATGAAAAAAGTGAATTAACACCTTTCTGCCACAGTCAGGGCAGGAAGTTGTTAATTCACAGCCTGGAGGCTCACAGGTAATTTTACAGCCAGCAGGGGCACTTTCACATTAAGAAAAGCACTCCCCTGCCATTTTTTTCAATTTACACTGTAATGGGTCATTATAGCACCCTGCTACAACTATGTCATGTAGGGAGACCACTTTGGCTGGTCTCTGGCATACTTACTGTGACTGTAGCTGTCTAATGACTGCGTGGTCATAGCAATCTGTCACCAGCAGATCGTAATGTAACCAGATTCTTTTATACATCGAGTTGCAGTTAAGAATCTACCACCTTGACATATAAAGTCGTGCACTGGTAAGCAAAAGGTTAACAAAAAATGCAAAAATTTATAGAAAATGCAATTTCTAAATTAGAATTTATTTGCTGTTAATATACCTCACAAAATAGTCATTAATTACCATTTACTTTATGTTGGCATCATTTTGGAAATAATTTTTTTAGGATTTTTTTAAATTTATAATACAATTTCCAAAACCGACTTTTTTAAAGACAAATTCAGCTCTGAAGTGACTTTGAGGGGCTTACATAATAGAAATCGCCCTATTTTAGAACCTACATCCTTCAAATTATTCCAAACTGATTTTAGAAACATTGTTAATCCTTTAGGTATTTCATAGGAGTTCAAGAAAAATGGAGGTGACATTTAACATTTTTAAGTATTTTACAGATTTTCCGTTCTAATAATTTTTCTTGTAACCTAGCAAGAGTTAACACTAAAACAAACAAAAAGCTTTATCACCCTGATTCTGCAGTTTACAGGATATGTGGTCCTAAACTGCTGTATGGACACACAACTGGGCTCAGAAATGAAGGTGCATCATATGGCTTTTCGAGGGCAGATTTTGCTGGAAAGGTTTTTGGGCACAGTGTCACAATTGAAGAGATTCTAAGATATCCTTACAGTGTAATGCCCCCAAAAAGACCCCATTTTGGGAAACTACACCTCTCAAAGAATTTATCAAGGTGTGTGGAGAATGCTTTGACACCATTTGGAAACACTTGGCTGTAAAAATGAAAAATGTCATTTTTTTGCAATAAATTGTTGCTTTACCCTCACAAGGGTTAACAGAAGAAATTGTTATGCCAGAGACAATTTATCATGCATTTTTCCTAAATACGGCAATATCCATATATGGTTATAAACTGCTGTATGGTAACCCTGCAGAGCTCAGACGGGCCTGTTGGCTTTTGGAGGGCAGATTTAGGTTAAATGGTTTTTTGATGTCACATTTATAGAGATCCTGAGGTACCCACCAATAAGTTACCCCGTTTTGGAAACTAAACCCTTCAAAGAATTCACCTAAGCATATAGTGATTGGCTTGACCCACATTTGTTTCATTTAATTTTTTAAAAACTTGAAAAATATTTAATTACAGTGCCTTGCGAAAGTATTAAGCCCCCTGGAACTTTTCAACCTTTTGCCACATTTCAGGCTTCAAACAAAAAGATATAACATTTTAAATTTTTGGTGAAGAATCAACAACAAGTGGGTCACAATTGTGAAGTGGAATGAAATTTATTGGATCATTTAAACTTTTTTTGTAATAATAAAACTGAAAATTTGGGCGTGCAAAATTATTCGGCCCATTTACTTTCAGTTCAGAAAACTGACTCCAGAAGTTCATTGAGGATCTCTGAATGATCCAATGTTGTCCTAAATGACTGATGAAGATAAATAGAATCCACCTGTGTGTAATCAAGTCTCCGTATAAATGCACCTGCTCTGTGATAGTCTCAGGGTTCTGTTTAAAGCACAGAGAGCATCATGAAGACCAAGGAACACACCAGGCAGGTCCGTGATACTGTTGTGGAGAAGTTTAAAGCCGGATTTGGATACCAAAAGATTTCCCAAACTTTAAACATTAGAGATGAGCGAGTGAAATATTTGAAAGTTCGAAATTCGATTCGAATAGACCGCGAAATTCGACTATTCGACCGAATATCGAATCCCATTAAAGTCTATGGGAAAAAAATGCTCGCCACTTGGAAATCTCAATTCGACCACTTGGAGGTCACCAAGTCCACCCTGAAACCTCAGAAAAGGATGCCAACAATGCTGGAATGCAACTGGGACAGCAGGGGAAGCATGTCTGGGTGCATATAACGCGCCCAAGTCGCACTATTACGCCACTATCACAGCCTCTCAACAATACACTCCAAAGACAATGTAACCTCTCTGTAAAGTGAAACCATACAAGGAAACCTTCTTTCCTCTACATTGCCATGGACCCCAAGCCAAACTAGACAAAAAAGACGATAAAATTCTGCACCCCTTAAAATCACGTTGCCTATGACAACCACAGATGGCATAGGCAAAGGGGAAAGCAAATAGACCCCACCCCTAATTGTCATTGTGTGTGTGTGTGTGAGATGTGGTCAGACATGTCTTCTTTAAAATGTAAAAACAACTCAAACACATGCAGAAGCCTTAAAATGCCCAAATTGTTGGCGCTTGAGATGTCAGTGACCCGACCTGGCCCAGTGTCATGTCTAGCAGGTAAAGCAGTGGGGATGTTGAGGGATGCGTAGGACCGCAAAAGGCAGGAAGAGGCCGTGGGCTGGCCAGAGGCTCATGGAAAATTTTGTGGAGGCCCAAGAGGTGAGACCTATTAAAAATTTTGTGGAAGCCCAAGAGGTGAGACCTTGATAAAATTTTGTGGAGGCCCAAGAGGTGAGACCTGTTAAAAATTTTGTGGAGGCCCAAGAGGTGAGACCTTGATAAAATTTTGTGGAGGCCCAAGAGGTGAGACCTGTTAAAAATTTTGTGGAGGCCCAAGAGGTGAGACCTTGATAAAATTATGTGGAGGCCCAAGAGGTGAGACCTGTTAAAAATTTTGTGGAGGCCCAAGAGGTAAGACCTGTTAAAAATTTTGTGGAGGCCCAAGAGGTGAGACCTTGATAAAATTTTGTGGAGGCCCAAGAGGTGAGACCTTGATAAAATTTTGTGGAGGCCCAAGAGGTGAGACCTTGATAAAATTATGTGGAGGCCCAAGAGGTGAGACCTGTTAAAAATTTTGTGGAGGCCCAAGAGGTGAGACCTGTTTAAAATTTTGTGGAGGCCCAAGAGGTGAGACCTTGATAAAATTTTGTGGAGGCCCAAGAGGTGAGACCTTGATAAAATTTTGTGGAGGCCCAAGAGGTGAGACCTTGATAAAATTTTGTGGAGGTCCAAGAGGTGAGACCTTGATAAAATTTTGTGGAGGCCCAAGAGGTGAGACCTTGATAAAATTTTGTGGAGGCCTAAGAGGTGAGACCTCTTAAACATTTTGTGGAGGCCCAAGAGGTGAGACCTCTTAAACATTTTGTGGAGGCCCAAGAGGTGAGACCTCTTAAACATTTTGTGGAGGCCCAAGAGGTGAGACCTCTTAAACATTTTGTGGAGGCCCAAGAGGTGAGCCATAAATATATAAATTTTTCTTATTTACGGAGCAATTCTACGGCGGTTAAGGAGGAGGAGGAGGAGGTGGAGGAGGAAATGGCACTTCATACAGATGGCACTTCACTTTTGGTTGCTTTCCACTGTTGGAGAAGCAAAGTCCGGGTCAATCCACTTGCTGTTCATTTTGATTAGCGTCAGCCTGTCGGCACTGTCGGTTGACAGGCGGCTGCGCTTATCGGTTATAATGCCCCCGGCTGCGCTGAACACCCTTTCTGATAGCACGCTGGCGGCAGGGCAGGCAAGCACCTCCAAGGCGTACAGGGACAGTTCCAGCCACGTGTCCAACTTGGAGACCCAGTAAGTGTAGGACGCCGAGGGATCGGGGAGGACAGGGGTACGGTCTGCCAGGTACTCCCGCAACATCCGCCGATACTTGTCCCTCCTGCTGATAGCGGGCCCCGCAGTGATGGAAGTTGCACGAGGGG